>JAZGTJ010009393.1:0-19454 GCA_036877575.1 Botia almorhae
CACACACACACGCACTTGTTGCTAATTATTGCTATAGTTGTCCAGGAGACAGGAAAACTGTTATTTAGTCACCGTCCGAATAAAACTCCAAGGTTAGAAAAAAACAAAACCCTTCATTGTCATTACACAGTCCATTTGTTAACAGGTTTCACAGCCCAATCTTGGATGCTATAACCCAGATGACCAAAACGCAGCTGTTGCCATGGCGTCACCCCATCTGCAAAGTAACAAGTCAATGTCAGATGAACATTTGTTCTCTCACTGCCCTGACATTGTTCTCTCCCTGTAATCTTCTAAGGGTTATACACTAAAAGTTAAACCACTCTCCTGAGGAAAACTGCATTGCTCAGGTTTTGCTCGTTTAAACCTCGGGTGATTTTTTGAAGTTATTAGTTAGCTAGCGTTGAAGCATCAGTTTTGTCTCAGGTGATTCTTCCAAAACACTTAAAAATAGATACAAATGAGACGACTGTAGACATACAGTATGATTACAGGGCTATGAATAAATGAATGCAGACACCATCTCAATTTGTTTTGGTCCTGGAAGTAACTGATAAGAGGTTTATACTGACGTCTCTTTTCATTGCAGGTTTCTTGGCCAACCTGAGCACAGTTTGAGACACTGTTGAGATATCTTCTGAAACTCCACAGAAGACACACCTTAAATTACTGGGGTCTATTTCTCAGAAGATAAATGAGAAGCAGGAAACTTCAGCAGAAACAAAGGCATTAACGAGACCTTGTTTAACATTTTGTTTATCTCAATATGTTTGCAGGCATATGCAACACTTTACAAAGGCAAGAGAAAGTGAGTCTGAGGGGGAACCTGGAAGAATACGTTACTGAATGGTAAAGTGCCAGAGAACCAGCTACCCGACCACATGGTCTGGCACAGAGCCCTGAGGTTTGAAATCTGATGATTCTGCTTGACGAGACCTCACCGGTTTCTCTGCATGTCCGCAGATCTGTGTTCAACAACAATATTAACTCCGTTTTCCAGTTCTCTGCCACCAAAACACTTCTCTCTGCAGAATCATAAATCGAAACTTTTTTTATTAGCTTAACGTTTTGGTCCAACTGGGCATGCAATGTGTTTTGTCCCACAGACGTGCAGGTTTGGAGCTGGATATGAATGAAAATGTGACCGCAGGGATTTGTGAATGTAAAACAGCTGATCAGAGAAACACCTGGGATCTTAAGTTAGAAATAAGAACTGTAAAAAGAAGCACGTTGGACTCTCTGCTTGGACTTGAACATTGAACATATTTGTCAGTTGTAATTCAATGATTAATTAACTCCAAACTTTTGGAGGTGGATGTGTAATACCAGTTCTACCAAAACAGGAAGGCAAATGTCCTTGAGTACCATAAAGATCTGGTAGAAAAACAAGCCTGTTCTACTCTGTAAAGGGTCATCCAGAGAGTGTGCCATAGAAAGGACCTGCCCTTTTCTCTGAAGGCACAAGAGGTCACCAATAATCCACAATGCTTGGCCAAGACAACCGTTCCATTCCTGCAGCTGTGGGAAAGTGGTTTTCTATTGAAGAACTCCAACCACTTATCCTTCCACCACCTCCTCTCACGCTGTTAAATAAACTCATCTTGAGTAAATTCATTTCCACAGAGGTGAGACATTGGCAGGAAGCCTAATCCAGCATCTGGCACCCCATGGATCAACCTCTGCTCGGCATACTGGTGGTCCTGCTTAATCATGATGACATTTTCCTTAACTGAAAAGTAGATTTTGTTCGTTTTCAAAAAAAAGACCAGGTCTATCCATTTTGGACAAAGGAAAGTGCCAACACAATGTAATGATCACATTATACTATTTCAGAGCTCTTCGGTTAATTTTTGCATGACTCCATATGAACTCCATAAAGAGAGTTGGACCTTTGTTTTTTTAGTAATCCATGTACAACTAAACAATAATGCACAAGCAAAAAGCAGAGGTATAAGCGCCGTTGCGACAGCCTTCAGTTTAAAAATTGTGTACAACCAAGACAACCGGTCTCCACTAACCCTACGCACAGACCTAGACCCTATCATTATGCTGTACGCCTTGCATAGCGGATGATTTGGCAACTGTTGGCTGTCAACAAGACACCTCACTCAGCTGACTGCCTCATGGGTGGATAACAACATGCTGCACGATTCTACTGTAAACAAATGATTACACCGATGCGAGACTGATAAACACTGTTCTGGACCTGGAACGACTATTTATGTGAGAAATGTTTGTTAAAGACAGTCAGAATCCCGTGTTTATCTCGGGTTGCAAGCTAAGCACCTTAAGGGCCGCCATAAAACGCAGAGACAGCTGCGCGGCAGGACTTGCGCTCTGTCTTTAAATTAGAGTTGGAGGGAGTGCTGTCAAGAAAAATGCACTTAAGAAACTTCAGGGGACCATAACTTTCACATAGTAATTTAGCACGGTTTGCCATAGGAATGTGATGCGGAGGCCAGCGAATGCTTCCAGATCTCACACCAAGGACTATTGCAATCCAATGCAATTCTAACGCGCGAACAAATGCGAGGCTAACGTGCTAAATTACTGTAGTACTGGAAAAAACATCTAGAGAAATGAAACGCTCTTGTTTATTTGCAGCCTGTAGATATATCTCTTGACAAACGTCTACTCCCAAGCCACAAAAACAGACAGTGACTGGGATAGAAAAACAAGACAATCCCAGGCCACAGGGGACAGTAACGAGGGCAGGAAAAAGACGCCGGAGCTTCCACGCGTCAGTGTCTGGAGTATTAAAACAATCACGTGAACTCACAAGCAGGTGACAAGGAGATGAGGAACTAGATCCACATGGCTAATGCTGAGTGATGTGGATGAGTATTAAGACACGCCCACTGTGTACGGTGTCTAGAAGAAGGATCACGCATACACACACATACACACACGCTCATTCAATGGGATTTAGACGCTCTCTCTCCTGGTTTACGCTAATCGCAGTGTTGTGTGTTTTTTTTTGCTGAGCCTCCGTGGTTGTTTTCTCCTCCCTCTCTCAGGAAACTCAGAGCCTCTCTCTCCCTCTTCACAGTGTATATAAGAAAGTGGTGAGTAGGCAGGCAGACAGACAGACAGAGAAAAACTACACCAGCGTTCTGTAGATGCGGAGAGGTGTGCGCGCAGCGTATCGCCGGTGGAATGCAACTGTGGCAGCGACCTACAGGTGAGCAGACTCTCATTTTATTAGTATTATATTCACGACTCACGCGACCCTGCCGACAGCTGCTCGGAGAACAAAGTGCATGACAAAAGTAGACACATTCCATCTTCTTTTAGTACTTTTAAAATAGTTGCTTGCGATGTTTCTCAGTTAGCGCTACTCTGTAATCCAAATGTTGTTCCACTCCAGTCATCTTTTCTGGCGGATGTTTTTGAGCGGCTGTGCGCTGTGTTACAACCTGGAAAACAATATGTGAGTCTAGGTGGGTCTTGCCGTTATACAGTAACTGTCAAAGGACAAGGTTTGCCCTCATCTGTGACCTCATAAGATATTTACATGGCCTTTCAACGGACTATAAATACTGTATCATTACAGTCGAATGTGCTGTAACAGTTTTGTAACTATATCGGATGTGGAAATTATGGGGCAAGAGCTTTACCCCGAGAAAACCATTAAATTAAATAAAGAAAACTTAATTAGCTCGTTCCAAATATATGCGTCGCTCAAAGGAGGCTTAATTTAAAAATGTACTGTCAGGAAATGTGCAGAGGCACCATTGAGGTCTTTGAGCAGTGGCTCTGTAAATATTTTGAGGGGACGTAATCAGAGGAAAGGGTTTTAAGATGAGATAACACACTTCCGCATCAAAATGTTCTTCAGGAATAAAGCCAATATGCTCCCACGCTGCAGATAACTACCCCACAGCCGAGTGTTGCGCTACTGTCGCCCATTAACCTCAACGTTTACAAGCGTAACATCACAATTTTAAGGATATCTTGCTATAGGAAATTTCGAGGCACTTAACCTCAATGTTATTAATAACATTTACCTGACAAATTCTACTACAAGGTACCTTCAGAAAGAGCTTTCGGAGAAAGTTATGGTGACAGCAGTACCCTAAACATCAACCTGACACTAGGAGCTTAGCTTACAATTTAAAAGGAAACAATCTACCTCAAACCAAAACATTACCTCAGTATAACCTCGCATGGTGTCTGTTTGGGTTACACAATAATAAAGATCTTTTTTTAGTGCTGTTTACCTTTTTAAATAACCCAGTTAAACCTCATACGCGTGACCTTTGGGTTCCAACTACAAAAAGAGAAAAGATAAAACAGAAAACTGAAAGCTTTTTTTCAATGAAACTGAAAGCTAAGCCGAGACAAAACAAAAGATTAAATGGGAATATGCTTGACATCATAATCAGAGCTAATAAACCACACATATTCTCAGGAACCCTCAGGTCCCTTTATGGCCATTCAAGAACCGCTCTGTCTCCTGTTGTAAATCTGGTTTGGTCTCATTTATGTTCCCAATTTGGATCAAATTCACATTTGGCGGGAACGGAACAGAGATGCATCGGCGTGTCAGCGACAGGTCGACTCCGTGCCTTCTGTGGTTTCTCTGAAGCGATTGCCTAAACGTTTTCTGCAAAAACCACTTTCACCGAGCCACATGTGTCTTAATTACTGCCAGAGAGGGTTGAGGGTTCGAGCAAGCTCAAAGATAAATAAATCTACTGTATCTGAAACCCATACAGGCATAATATACCCAACTCTGTATGGTCCTGTAAGCTCTCATGCCCCTGTGTTTTCATTTATGGCTAACCTACTGCTTCATGGAAAGTTTTATTCACTCCCCCCACTTCTCTCAAATACATAATCATATGAGGGCTCCTTCCTCCTCCCCATATTTTAAAACCCGTCTCATAATCCCTTTGAAAAACTAGAAAAACTTCTAGATTAATGGTTTTTTATGGAGGAACTCCATTTCCTGGAATATACAATTATTTACATTTACATTTTTGTGGCAGAATCAAACCCATGAACTCGGCACCGCTGCATCGCTCTCTTCCAACTGAGATGTGTAACAAAACTTGTATGAAGACCACAATGTTAAAGCCACAATTTTTAGAGCACATTCTATTGTCATTTCTAGAGCACATTCTATTGTCATTTCTATTCCACTAGCATCATCAAACAAAACAGCAAAACTAATGACTGTTGTCGCACATATTCATCTTCGTCTTCCACTAGTTGCCAAACAGACCATCCTGCCCCAAACTAATGCTACTGATTGATCCAACGCTGGGTTAGTTATTCTGGTTAAACAATCAGAGCGATGTTTTGACAGTGCCACCGTGTTCCTTTCTGTAATTTTTGGCAAAACTGACCTGGTAATGGATTACTTTCTGTCCTCTTTGTGCATTAGGCTGGGATAACAGATTTATTTTTATAGGATAAAGTGTTTTAACATCAAATAACGTTACACACTTAAGCTTTTAAAATGTGTTGCGTAGGATGTGTTTGGATGGGAAGCAAGGTAAACAAACGTCACGGTGAGCAGACAACTGTATCTGTGAAGCTCCGTGCGAAGCAGGAAGGTCTAGCGCAGGAAGCGGTTTAGTCCCCCCCCCCATGGCACGGGCCCGGCGCCAGTCCTGGGGGAAAATGGGAGCGAGTGCTTCCAGCCAGGATCTTTCCACTCAATAATACAACCACCGCGGGGCTCCGCAATTTGCCTTCATCCGCAACATTCCGTGCTGTACCTCGTTTTTCAACCTCTGATTTTGCACATGACTGGCATTAATAACCTCCAAATACATGCTATTATTACCATGGTTACTGGTGATTGATTCCATGCCTTGTGGTGGCAGCAGTTAGAAATCAGAGACTCACGAATATCTGGCCCAACAGGACACCGTGTAATACATGCTTGGAAGTGAATAAGTCTCTTATTAAACCATAGTTTCAAACATTTCTTTATTTCAAATATTTATCTAACACTGTTTAAACAAAGCTGGTTTGCTGGTCTTTAACTGGTTTAAAGTGGTCTAGCTAGTGCCCCAGCCTGACTAGCTGTCAGGTGCCCAAGACCTCTTTAAAACCAGCAAACCAGATCAGCCTTACAGACCAGCCAAGACCATAAAATGAGCTTAGGCTGATTAAAGCTTTTAGGCAATGCAATAATGAAACCCACATGTGATATACTGCCCTTACATGAAGTTGGCATGACACTGTATTGACTCGTGTTTTAAACATACATGCACATACATGTGTGGCGAATAAAGCAAATTTATCTTTAAATGCTTTAGCATGCAGAAAGGGCAACTGGCGAGGGCAGCTGCGATTATGGCTATGTGGGCGCCACACTGGTGAGCATGCGGCTACATTTGGCCATTACACTGTGGTAAACTGCTGGTGTGACTGATGACTGCAACCCCCAGAGTAACAACTGACTCATCATCGACTCAGGCAAAATCATAAAAGGTTACGTGTACGGTTTACTTCTCTCAACATTTAAAGGGACAGTTCACCCAACAATGAACGTTCACTCACCCTCGTGTTGCTCAAACCTAATGGCTTTCTTTGTTCTTCTGAACCAAAATAGAGAAATAAAAAAAAATTGTTCTCAATTATGTCCTCACAATGGCAGTGGATTGCGACTAACTCTTCTCAAGCTTCAAAAGGAAACAAAAGCTTCATAAAATGATTGCATGCAACTTTTGCAGCTATATTGCGAGTGACCGGAGGGCATACAAACAGATTTGGTGAGAAACAAACTTGTCAGGTCAAGATTGTCATAAAATAATAAATTACATTTAGTTCGTTTTTTTTGCAAAATAATATAAAAAATGATGAACAAATAAACAATACTATATTTATGCATTTGGCAGACGCTATTATCCAAAGCGACTTGCATTGCATTATACTATACATTGTTTCTGAACATGTGCATTATACACTGGGATCGAACCCATGACCTTGGCGTTGGTAACGCCATGCTCAAACCACTGAGCTACAGGAAAGCTGTACATCCATAACTACATCCATAAACAGTTGCTACGGCGACGCACAATCAGCAAAGTGAAATCCTTCATTTAGGATTACTAGCCGTGTTTATTAGAAATGATGTCATATTTTAAACGCGTGTTTTTCCCCTCACAGGATGATTGACGGTTGCCTGTGCTGAGTCACGCAGCAGAATGCCCGGCGTGCCCCGCGGGGCCCTGCAACACCACACTGTGCCCGTCGCCTGTGCGATCATCTGTTCCTGGCTGTTGATCCTGGTCCATTCCGCCTTTGGCCAAAAACCCGCAAAGCTGCCTCTGGTGGGCCGCAAGCCTTTCCTGGCAGCCTGGAATGCCCCCCTGGACATGTGCACCTTGAAGTACAACATTAACGTCAGCCTTGATCTTTTCCACATCAGCGGAAGCCCGCGAGCGGTCCACACGGGTCAGAACGTCACTATCTTCTACGCCAACCGCCTGGGCTACTACCCTTTCTACAATGAGCTGGGGGTTCCCATCAACGGAGGCCTACCTCAGAACAGCAGCCTGGAGGCGCACCTTCGCAAAGCCCGAAAAGACATAGCCCACTTTATACCTTCAGAGGACTTCCGCGGCCTGGCTGTAATCGACTGGGAGTACTGGAGGCCGCAGTGGAGTCGAAACTGGCACAAGAAAGACATTTATCGGCAGCGTTCGCGCGAGCTGATCGAGCGGGCCTACATAAACGTGACCGAGGAGCAGGTGGAGGAACTCGCCCGTTTGCGCTTCGAGAAAAGTGCCAAGGAGTTCATGCGACGCACGCTGCAGCTCGGTACGCAAACTCGCCCGCATGGCCTCTGGGGTTTCTACCTGTACCCCGACTGTCACAATTACAACGTGCACGCGCACAACTACAACGGCACATGTCCGCAGCAAGAGAGCCTTCGTAACGACCAGCTCTTTTGGCTGTGGAACAGCAGCACTGCCCTGTTCCCGGCCCTGGCTATACGGAAAGGCCAAACGGACAGCATCAGCAACCTGCACTTCTCCAGAAACAGGGTGTTGGAGTCGCTGAGGCTCGCATCTCTTACCTCATTGCCCTACGACCTGCCTACATATGTATACACACGTCTGGGGTACAGGGATGATGCCATGGCATTTCTGACCCAGGTAACCGTTCATACACATGTTTACAATTATATGAATTCAATGTAAAATGTACGATATTATTACTTTGCGAAACTTCACATACAGCCCTCAACACAAATTTACCACGTTTAGAGTGAACGTGACCAATGCTGAACCTTTGCTACAATAAATTATATACCCGACTTTCTGATGTTAATGTTACTTTCAAATTAATAAAGCAAATATTACTGTGTTTCTATCACAACTATACACACAAACTGTTGCTATGGCGTCTGAAAACAAGAGCGCCATCTGGTGGCCCAACAGCGCATGGACCACATGACTTCATAATACAAACTGATTATATATTCACAATACGTTAATTATTACTCAATATGCTTTTTTTATTCTCTCTCCCAATCACTTGCATTTCACAGAAGGACTTGATACACACAATAGGAGAAAGTGCTGCGCTGGGTGCTGCGGGATTTGTCATTTGGGGGGATCTCAACCTCACGTCCTCAAGGGTGAGATTTCGAACACCTGTTCATTTATATACCTTAGAAATCTGTTCTCACAGAGCTAATAAGACGATTGATTGTCGCTGGTGAGAAACGGCCGTTCCATATTGATTTTAGTTTCCACACCGTCAGCTTTAGTACACGATGCCAGCGAGTTTATGCAAATGACCCCACAGTCCTAACTTTCCCTGAATCTGTCTCCCCAGCACAACTGTTCCAAAGTGAAGGCCTTTCTGAGCCACAGACTGGGTCAGTACATCACTAACGTTACCCGGGCAGCAGAGGTCTGTAGCGACTTCCTGTGTCAGTCCAACGGACGCTGCGTCCGTCGAGACCCAGAGTCGCCGCACTACCTGCACCTGAGCCGAGCCGGCTACCGGATCCACTCCAACCGGAACGGCACCTTCACGGTAACCGGTTGGCACTCTCAACGTGAGCTCCACCAGCTGGCCGAGAGGTTCCGCTGCCACTGCTACCAGGGTTACCAGGGAAACCGCTGCGACAGCATAGAGCCAGAGGAGACGGACGAAGACAACATGATAAAGGAGGAGGTGGAGGAGGTGAGGGAGGAGCAGCAGGACGACCCAGAGGAGGCGAGGGATACGGCTGTGCCTTTAGAAAAAGCCTTCGTCCTGACTGCTCTGCTCCTGTGGTTAAACTTTGCTTGTGGTTAAAGGTAAAGCACGGAACTGCTGTGCCACATGCGTCCTCAAACTGCTGGCCACACCCACAAATCACACGATTGGTTGAGCCGATATTGCCGTGACGGGCTGGTCGGGATCTTCAAACCAACGGAAGAATCAACCTACAGATGTCTCACTCATGGTGGTCTCTGCATATTACACAGTTAATACACCCAAAAATGAAAATTCTGTCATCATTTACTTAAACATGAGCGTGAATTTTTATTTCTGGGCGATATATCCGTTTATCTGTATGGATAGCAAAAATGGGATAGCAGGGAATGTTACAGCATAAAGAAAAACGACACGCGTCACCTTTAAGGAAATGTGGTCGCAGATATAATGGCACATCATGACTCAGTCAGGTTTTGAATTTTTGTGATTTTGCATTACTTAAAATTTATGGTCACCATGGTGCTGTAGGATACAGAAGAAGAAAGCTTTGTTTGCACAAACTTCAGTCTACATTCAAACGACTGTTCTGAATTTTAGTTCTTCACCGATATATGTTCTGTAACAAGAACTGAATGCTGGATTATTTCGTTCGTTCGTCAACGTTTGTTTGGCTTTTAATCTATGCAGTTTGTTTTTACAAAGCACTGATGTCGAGGCGCTTCCCGTGACTTTTATTAGCAATATTATTTTTCTAAAGAACCAGTGAATTTGCTATTTGGTATTGCTAGTGGGCGGTGATCTCGTTTTTAGCAAGCATCTGATTGGATGAAAATTGGCGATCGCTGGTCAGTTTTCCAAATAATCAAAACTGTAAATATAAAATGCATATATTTGCTAAACATTAAGAAGTACACTAGCTAAAAGATAAGGACTAAAAGGCATTAAAAACAATACTTGCTGTCAGAGCACTTCAAAGTCAGGGAGCACTTAAAACTCACATATGAAGGTATAACCTCGTGCAATACGAACATTATGCTTTATAATCCAATCAAAACACACTTGTTCATATTATATCTGTCGTCATAGCTACAAACCAAAAATCTATATCTGACACATTATACTGATATACATGGATTCAACATTATGAGGAATATTAACTCTTAGACTATTGTCTATAATAATAATAATAATGATAATAATGAAGGATAATTTGTCTCAAATTGTGATATGCACATTTTTTAAATGGAAAAAGCAGAAAAAATTTTATGCTTCATTAATCTGATTTACCGTCACAGTCACAGCTGTAAGATCATAAGCATGATCTTCACTTTTGTCAAATAAAGCGTTTTAAGCTATACTGTGTCCGTATAAAATAAAGTTTAAATCTGTGTTTTTGTCCTAAGCAGCTTTGACTGTGATCGTGTTGTTTTGTCAGTAGCTTGGTTTTAATGTTTTTAATGTTTCAATGCCCCGCCCCTAAAAAAATCTCATTGGTCCATAATTCTGTTCCTCATTAACAGTCAATCTTCTGATTTGCTGTGGTAAGTCACAAATATTCGAATCACATTCCAGTGTGGGCGTTTTCTGTCTATGCAACTCGAAAGCTGTACAAATACAGTAAAAGCACATGAACTAAATGACATGACAATTTTATATTTAGAGCGTTTATATTGCACAAAACAATCAATTCATGTACAATTTATCATATTAATGATACTGCAAATCAACCTCAGTGGACATGACCAGAGTTAAAGCTAATTTCATTAAAAAAAAGATAAAAATGGTTTGTTTTGTCCCCAAATGAACTATTCCTAACATGTTGTTAAACCAAAAATTAAAGATGTTTGTGTTTACACATTTGCGAGAAATACTACATAATACTGTGGTGCATGAAAATAATGATTGTATGTGTTAAACTGTGCTGTTGTCTTAATGAAGCGAGTCACAATCATTCATACTTAAAAACACAGGAATGTATATACCTCAAAAACTTATAATCTTGAAGATTAATCTGCAAATTGTTACCAACTGTAATACACGCCTACAGAATACATCCAGTTTCAGATTACTGTAATATGTAGTCACTATTTCCTGTCATTCTATTTTTATTAAAAGAAATAGATGTGACACGGTTTTATTATAAAAAAGTGCATTTTGTGCGATTTCAACAATAGTTGGTTTGGGACTGTATTTTCAGGGCCTGCCATGTTTTGATTACCTCAGTGCTAAACTGCCAGTCTCCCAAAATATCTCCACATCCTTTTTTTATTCATCTCGAAACCATGTCTTATATGCGATGTGTAACAAATTACTTGACGTGTTTTGTTTTTTTACATTCAGCAATACTAGTAACCAAATACTCAATGAAGACAATGCAACATGCAACAAATGTTGCTGGACTTATGCACTACAAATAAAGGATTGTAACTTGTACTAAACGAATCTATTTGATGCACAACAAATCTATGACATAGAACTTTCTCTGTGTTTACAATGTGCTGTTCTGTACTAGATAACTAGCACACAACTACATTACAACACTCAACCAATTTTGTCATGTCTTTTTCCATTCCACAAGTTCTAAGTGAAAAGAAAAAAACTTCAAATTTTTTACATAAAAGACTTAAAAACAAATGTAGCACAAACGGACCAAACTGTGAATTTAATGTCTTCTGTTACGATAATAATGTCATACGCTACACAGCACAGTTTTTCAAAACATTGACCTGCCTGTTAACCGTGTTGTGTTTAATGTCCTACGTCCTTTAATGAACGTTTTAAAAACGTTCCACTAACTGCTTAAGAATAACGTTTTTAATAGATATGACATATAACATTAAAAATGTTTTACTAATGTTGCAAGAACTGCAGGAATGCGTTGCTAACTTTGAGAGAACCTTTAGAGAACGTTAGAAAAGCACGTGGCCATCGTTTGTTTTCTATGTGCCACGTGCTCTCCTGTCTCAAGTATGGACCCCGCCCTCGTGTTTTTTAACAAGCCCCCGTTTAGTTTCTGTCTTGTTTGTTCGTAATGTTGAATAAAGTTTTAATTTAAGAGCTGTCTGCACTCGGTGCACCAAGCCTGACGTGACCTCTGCTAATATTTAACAAGAAACTGAGCAGGGCAGATTTCATCATTGCTACATAATACAACCACTCGTTACAGAAGTAGTAGTTTGGTTGTTATTCTCATGGTTTGCCCATGTCTCTTTTGCAGGATTTTAAATTGCGCAATATCGATGCATATTTTGCATAAAACAATAATAGCATATTAATTAAACAGTTTACATTAAACCGATTAAATTATGC
This sequence comes from Botia almorhae, assembly GCA_036877575.1. NCBI lineage: Eukaryota > Metazoa > Chordata > Actinopteri > Cypriniformes > Botiidae > Botia > Botia almorhae. Next base: position 12,484 of record JAZGTJ010009393.1, read on the forward strand.
CACAAAGAAACCGAATGAGAATGCAAGTACAGTAAATTTGTATTCTATTTTTCAAACATTATAAAGAATATAAACAAACAAGCGAAAACACAGAAAGGTGGCCAAATGCAAGACCTACCTACACATCACCCAGCCAAAAGATAAAACATCCATTCAGACTTACCTTTCTGCGGATTTCAGCAGCTCTGTTGATGTTGACTTTATGTCCATTTGTCTTATTTCCAAAGTAGACACTGTAGAAATGTTCGTAACGCATAACTCCGGCGCCTTTTGCAAAAGTATAATCCTTTAAATGCTTTTACCTTAGCGCGCCCTCATTGAGAAGTCTCTTAAAATCAATGCATTTGTATTTGCATTAGTAGTGCAGTGGGACCTACTAAACAATCTCGTCACATATTTGGCTGACGACTCAAACACACATGTGCAAAACACTATACCGCAGTAATTGGCAACATAAAAGTATCGCGAGAGTGATTAGAAAGCGCACGGATTCCTCTGCTCTTAAATCGTTCTCGCGGTACTACGATGTCACTCGCCGATCGGTTGCAAGCGTGAGATCGGACGTTATTAAGCGCTGAATATTTGCAGCGCGTTTATTAAAATGCCAATGAACGCATGACTGAAAATACAAAATGTTATTTTTAATGAAACTGCTTTCGATCAGATGTTTTCCAAGTTTATTTTATTGTATTGTATTGTGTAGTATAATGCAATGTAAGTCGCTTTGGATAAAAGCGTCTGCCAAATGCATAAATGTAAATGTATCGATTGTTTCGTACTATAATGTACTACATGCCTACATTTGTGCCGTATTAGCTTACAATAGGGGTAAATATCATTGGTAAATATCAGTGCATTATGTACAGCAAGCTCATTTCTGCGGATGGGAGACTAAAGCAAGCATAGTCCAATGTTAGATAATTCTATTCAGCAAATTTAAGCTTTTTTGCACATCATTTTGGCACACAAAAATGCTAACCCAATACATTCCCCTTAGAGAGTATTTTACATGTGCAAAAAACATGTGATCACGCATGAAAAACTTCCGGGCTTCACATGTGATTCCATGGGTTTCCCATGGGAATTTACATGGAATACACATGCAAATGGTCCAAAACCACACATTTTTGTTTAGAACTCATTTAGAACTCTGATCACGTGTTTTTGCACATGTCTACTTGTTCCCAAACTGCTACAAGTGCTACATGTAGTACATTAAACTACACAAGTATTCGCTCAGTTGAATGATAAACTGGCCATGACTATATTGTCCATTTCTTTAGACTGTACCTAGATTAACTTGATAAGCAGTATAGGTGAGAGTGCAACTCTGTGGGCCTCTGGATCTGTGCTGTGGGGGAACTACTGTGTATTATAATGACAAGGTAGTTTTTAGATACATTTTATATTCCGTATTACATTCTACTTTTACCAGCAAGTCGATGTGTAACAATCTGCAGAGAACTAAATAAAAGACACAGTTGATACTCAGTTGATTCTCAGCTTTATTCCAAACAAAGAAGGACTTATCAAGGAACTCAACCTTGACAACTGGAACTAAGTGGTTCTGATGAAGACAGGTGTCTGATTCTCACCAATTCCCAGATAACAAAGTACACGTACACAGATACCAGTCCTGGCACCGAGTCGTGACTCAGTTTCACTTTCTGTCTATCCCCTGTCTAGTCTTAACTAAAAATTCAGAAAAAAGTAGAAATTACGGAGAATACGAAAATACGTAGGACTGAGGAGTGAAATCTATTGTAAAAGGTAAAGATCTTATTTTACCCTTCTGTGTCTTTGAATTCTTTTGAATTCTGTTAAATGTTTATATCCAAAAGATAATAAGGGTTCTGGTCATCAGTAAGGCACTTTAAACAACTGTAAATATGTGGTCGCCGGACCCCCTCCTGAAATGACATCACTAACTGACAGGAAGTGCTCAGCTACAAGGGTTTTGAAGACAAGGGTCTTCAAAAGGGGCGTGTTGCTAAGTTTGAGAGAAGGTAAAGAAGCTACATCCCGTTATACTCAGTTAAAATCCGGTTATATTCAGTTAAAATGTTGTATGATTCTGTATGACGTGAAGTTATGATTATTTAACAGCTTTGCGGCGTAAACTGCAAAACATTAATATGTTAGTGGATGATTGTTATTATCGGTACAACACGTGATGTTATATAAATCAATGAGGTTTTACCAGACATTTTGTTTTTAGTTATGCTATGCAGTAATTACTGGTTTAATGCGGTACTGTAGGCCTACCTGAGTAAACACACACACACACACACACAACACACACAATAGCACTCACTTATGACATTAGCATCTTGAAGAACAATATCTGTTATCCATTTGTTTACATAAGACACAATCATGTGACAACAGTTGCAAATATACCATGTACAGCCTGATAAACTGTGAACAAACACAGAAAAGTGACTGAATATAACTTAACCGCCCTTGTGAGTAAAAGTGCTCCCTTCTTGTAGGATATCAGCAGTGGTTACATAATCCTCATGAATCTTTATCAGTATGTCTTTACAGGTTTCTCCTTTCAGATGGCAGTAATTCAAGATGACCTGCCCGCACCTCAACATGACCACTATTGTAAAGTGTGACTGTATTATGCAACAACGTTACTGTACATAACATGACCTCCAACTTTACAGACGTGTGTGTGTGTGTGTGTGTGTGTGTGTAATAATGTAGTCATACAGTACATTCAGTTTTGTTCTGATGTCATTCACAGAACACAACTATAATCTATTCAGATGCATACAGATAAATCTCTTACTGTAGATACACTGTAAACTATTAATAAATCCTCACCAGATTAGAGTTGCATCATGTGAGACTATCACTTACATGAGCAGAGAAAGAACAAACACACACCAAGATGTGAACTATTTCCATTTTATCATGAAAACACAAGGTTTTGATAAGATTTTGCTATATATACACATGCACTGTAATTCTGAACCACTACTGTGAACTGGAGGGTAAGAAACATTTTAATATCTCCCTGTATTATTTGCATTATCAGAATATTATTCTGAATGTATAAACTAATTTAATCTGGGAATAAAATGACGTTTGTCAACAAAACATTAATAATAAGTTATATAATTTATGTCTTTATTAATCTGAAGTATTTCTGATTCTAATCAGCTTCATCCCAGCTAACAGGGAACATTCTCAAAATGTTGAGTAACATTCTCTAAAAGATCTTCCGAAGTTATCAAAAATGTTTTTGCGGTAACATTTGTAGAACTTTTTTTAACTCTTTTTTTATATATCCCATATATATATATTAAAAATGTTATTCTTAAGTAGTTAGTGTAACGTTTTTAAAAATGTTCCAGAATTAAAAGAAAGTTTAAATGACATTCGAACAGCAATCATTTATATATGTCTAAAATATTGGACATTTTAAACATTCCTAGAACTTTCGAAATACATGTTTTAATGTTTATGTTACTTAATGGAAATGTTTACAACCTAAAATTGGGTTTTTATCATTATGACCTTATTAATCCAGCTCCATATTCCACAGATAACCCACAGATAATCCACAGATATTTCACAGATATTCCACAGATAATCCACATATAAATAATTGAACCTGTTTTTAGAGGAGCAACATGTTCTTCATTCAGCCATGGAGATCATATCTCCATTTAGCTCTACTGATCTCACTTTGGAGCTTCATCATCATTGCTTTAGCTCTACCGCCCACCAGCCCCCCCATCTTTAAAGACACGCCCTTCTCGGTTATTTGGAACGCCCCCACCGAAGTATGCAAGAGGTTAGAGATCAGTTTGGACACCTCAGCGTTCCAGGCGGTTACCACGCCGGCCAGCGTTCCCGACCAGTTCCTCTTCCTTTTCTACACGGAGCGTCTCGGGCTGTACCCTCACGTCAATCCTGAAACCAAAGAGGAGATTCATGGTGGAATTCCCCAGAAGGGCAACCTGACAGCAAGCCTGCTGAAAGAACTCGATGATGTCGCAAAGTACATCCCAGCGGGCTCCCCGGGTTTGGCTGTGATTGACTGGGAGGCGTGGCGCCCCCTATGGGCTAGAAACTGGGATTCTAAAGACATGTATAGAGAACTCTCTATTCAGTATGTTAAGGAAAACAACCCGTCTTTGCCCTCTGATGAAGCTGTAGCTTTGGCCAAACAGCAGTTTCAAGCAGCTGCTAGGGCTTACATGGAGAACACAATGAAGCTTGGGATCAAACTGCGGCCAAATTACCTCTGGGGGTATTACTTGTTTCCTGACTCTTATAATTATGGATGGGACCAGCCAGGTTATACTGGGGAGTGTCAACAGTCAGAACAAATCCTAAACAATGAGCTTGTTTGGTTATGGAATGCGAGTACAGTCTTGTTTCCCTCGGCGTATCTGCCACTGGCCCTTCGGAACAACCGAAACGCAGCTTTCTTCGTTCGAGGGCGAGTCCAAGAGGCCATTCGGGTGTCGGCTTTGCCGAAACACCCCTACACCTCTCCCATTTATGTATACCTGCGTCCACTGTTTCGGGATCAGTCGGAAATATACCTGAGTGAGGTTAGCTTTAAATCGTGATAACCCATTAACAATAATAAATGATTCTAAGACATCAAGCCTGCAAATTTAAGATAAGAAACTGTCTATAATTATGTGAATTTATATTTTTGTTCTTTTTAGGCCGATTTGGTGCATACGATTGGGGAAAGTGCAGCTCTGGGGGCCTCAGGGGCCGTTCTGTGGGGGGCCAGTGCTGATTACAACAACAGGGTAATGTCATATTCAAGAGTTTTAAAAAACGTATAAATATATATATATATTCTCTTTTAAATGTTATTTTTCCATTCCAAAGCTCAAACATTCTCAGCGATGATTAAACAACATACAAAACTCTTTCTGCTTATGAAAAAATTGGTTTCAGCCTTTATGACCACTAACCTAAAGTGTGACTGTATTATGCAACAACGTTGCTGTACATAACATGACCTCCAACTTTACAGGTGTGTGTGTGTAACAGTGTAGTCATACAGTACATTCAGTTTCATTCACAGAACACAACTATAATCTATTCAGATGCATACAGATAAATCTCTTACTGTAGATACATTGTAAACCATTTATTAATTCCTTACCAGAAGATTTTGGATGTACAAATCGTGAAGGAACTCTCACAGATTTCTGTTCTTGTCCGCACAGGAATCGTGTGAAGCGCTGGCGACCTATTTGCCCTCCACTCTTAACCCGTATATAACGAATGTGACAGCCGCAGCTAAACTGTGCAGCAGCGCGCTGTGTCAGCGCAACGGCCGCTGCGTGCGCAAGAACCCGCGATCAGACGCGTACCTGCACTTGAACCCCAAACATTTTAACATCCTGAGGAGTCGTGGTCAATACCTCGCCGTCGGCACACCGTCCAGCAGCGACATCCGCAACTTCGTGGACCATTTCACCTGTCAGTGCTACGCGGGCAGGAAATGCTCTGCCAGAATGCCGGAGACTCTTCCTATAACGCCTGTGGTCGTTCAAGTGTAACTTCACATCTGTTTTTATAAACGTATACATTTTATAAATGGGTTCATTTGTATTTAAACAAATAAAAACAGAGGTTACAAGATAATTTAGGGTTCTATAGTTCTCTATAGAATCCACTAAAGTCTATTATAGTACCTCTCTCTCTCTCTCTCTCTCTCTCTCTCTCTCTCTCTGTGTCAGTGTATCTGTCTGTCTGTCTGTCAATCTATCTATCTATAAATCTGTCTGTCGGTCATGAATGTGTTAAAAGTCTGTCTGGGGCGGACACGACCATCTACTGTGAATATTCACTTGCAGACTCAACATAAACATGTTTCTACACTTGTAAGTCATGTATTCCTGGGAGTCTATAATGAAATTTGCCCTAAGGGACGTTACTGTACTTCAGCCCTTTAATAAAAGCATTTTTCCAAGCTCTCTATACTGTAAAACTGTTTTATCTTAACTTTTTGCGAACAACCACTGAGTGGCGCTGTTTCTCATTCTTGTTTTATGGTTGTAGATTTTGTCTCCGTTCGTTTCTGTTTTTCTGATTCCTTCATTGTTCCAATTCTTGTCACGTGTGCTTTGTTTACACCGATTAGTCTATGTACATATGTGCTTGTATGCGTGTTTAGGTGTTGTCTGTTCTTAACCCCAAACCTTCTATAAACCAGCAGTGTAAATATTGAATTTTCACCAAAAATATTTGTCTGGAGTATTACCCTGTTTCTGCCTCCAAAGACCCAGTCACAACTGTTACCTGTCAAGCAGAACACAATGTTGATTTAAACAGTTTTAAAGAGGAAAATAAATTACAAATTACAATCATTTTGTACACACACACACACACACACACACAATTGTTTCTTTCTGTCTAAAAAACATGCAGCAAACCTATTATATTTGCCTTAAAGCAAACATACAAGATAATAAATAGATAATAGATACAAGATAATAGATACAAGATAATACTAATAATACCTAAATACACTTGTGAAAACAAGAGAAAGAGACTAATTTCCATGAACCAATCACAAGACAGACTCCAGGACTGACTAACCAATGACGGTTAATCAATAAAACCTAGAATACCAGGAAGAAGTAAATAGACGACAAATCTTCAGAATTAAAACGCGAGCAATATTTCAAAATTGATTGAAATATTGCATTTAATACTTTAATCACATCATAAGAATGAATAAATTTGTGATTGACATAAACGTGTCTTCTGAATACTTAACTGTGACTGTAGATGGCAGTGAAACGCTGTTCCATGTGATCATGGCACACAGTGTACTCCAGCCTTCCCAGTCAGAACATTGATCTGGAAGTCTTTACGGAATTCCGAAACTCTTTTATTTTGTATTTAATCTTATAATCAAACACCAGGGCCTCTAGATTACCAGATTACATTGATTGGAGATTAATATCAGATTATCATCG
>JAZGTJ010009394.1:0-19453 GCA_036877575.1 Botia almorhae
ATATTCTTTTCTCTTATTGGTACTTAACCTAAAGTTGGGTACAAATGAAAAAATATTTGTGTTTCTAATTCTCTAATAAAGTGTAAGTAAATTTGTGACCTTGTTAACTTCTTTGTAAAAGATTTCCTCACCTCCATTAAAGCACATGGGTTTGTGAAACATTCTTGAATCATGCTGAGATAACTTGGACCATCAGGTTTTGTTAAAACTTGTGAAGTGCATGCATTCATTAAAATAAATGAGGGGATGCTTAGCGAATACTAAGAGGTTGTAAAATTCTATAAAACATTCACTTAAATTTTATCCTGATTATATAACTTTAAAACATGCAAAAACATGCTGTGTATACATGCTGTTGGCCTGATTTTGCTCAGGTCCAGGCAGGCACGACATTCTTATATACAATCTAATTACTTACATAGCATCAGGTGCCCCAACTGTCCTACAGAACAACAGCAGTAACACTCTGATGTGCAAATGAGCACAGCCAGTCTTTGCTTTGTATTGAAGACTTATGCTGGTATACCTGAAGCCATAGTGAGATTTGTGAAATCACTTATCCTATTTTGCCTATTCTGTCCCGTTCTGTTTCTCCCTAACCTTGAGCAGTCTTCTGTCCAGCCAGCAGTCATGCACGTCAGGTGGTCACTCATGCATGCCACCTTTTCCACACTTAACTGTGTTAATTCTCACGTTCTACATGTCTCTATGTTCATTCAGAGAGGTGTACACCACGCTCTTATCCTCACGTACAGGCACTAGTATTTAACCCCCAACCTGTAGTCCCCCAGAAGGCAATTGTGTTGCTCTTTCAAAGCTCAGAACACTTGGTTAGGAATTCTATCTTAGTCAGGAAACCATGTCTCAAATGTTTCTCCTGCAGTTTCTTGTGAGGAATTAAAATATACACAAATGAGCAAATTGTTGACATACAGAAAGACCAATAACTGTGGCTAGATACATTCGTTTCAAATCACTCAACTACTATGTTAGTACCTTTGCAATTCTGAGCACAGTATGAGACAATGTTGAGATCCACTTGAGCTAAGCTCAGGTTTCTCAGGAGACTGATCTGAGAATCGGGAATTTGAGATCTTCAATTTGCTTATTAAAAGATCTTCATTTGATCTTCGATATCTCAACAGTTGAGATATTAAACAAATCTCATTTGTGATTTATGTGACTTTCCCATTTTATTCTTTTCTATGGGCTAATTTGAATATCACTTTTCTTTAATAACCGGCCTTTATCTAAACATGTGCTGATTTTAAAATGACATTTTTCAATTCACTTTTGGTGAATTGTAGCATTTTCATGTTTTCAATCAACCCTACTGACCCGATCCCATGAAGTAATGTTATCAGTGATGTTATCAGTATTTTAACCACTGCTTTAAACCATTTATATTATGATGGCTTTTGGAAAACATGTTTTGTTTTGATAGTACAGATATGAGTAGAACACACCTGAGTTGACATATTTTTGGGATGTCACCTCCATCGTTTTATTGGAAATGTAAACACAGGCTTTAAACTCACGTGAGATGGATGCTTTCCACCTGTTGTTTTGAAATATCATGTTGGCCTATGATGGGAGTTTCTCAGGGTGAAATGAGGTGACAATTTTTTTTATTACACTATTAAACCCAGCCCTAAGATTAATGTAACAGGTGTATATCAGGGTAGGGCCAGATAAAATCAGGACATGCTTATATGCAGGTGGCCTAATACAAAACACTTGCTTTGTGTAACATTTAAGATGACCCAAAAGCCTGAGGGTCAGCTAAGACAGACTCCTTAAAGGCTGGACTGCACCGCATATCTTTCAAAGTCTGAATAGGTTTTTAATTACTAGGCATCACACAATTGCCCACTTGGAGAAATAGCAACTGTTGACGACATAATGTGGGCGTTTCTAGTGACTTGATCAAGTTTGAATGTTAGAAAAAGTAATGCAATGATGCAGCGATTACCAAGGGGAGTGAAGACAGTGGAGCTTATGTGATTTATCTCACATCTGTGAGATATTGTAATGTAATAGTAAAGTAGAATGATCCGGTGATTTTACTGTTTTGTATGGTTTGTCTTGGCCGACATGCAGGGATACTAAAGGGACTCTTTCCTGCTGCTTGTTGGGGCCTGTAAAGCAGATTAAGGGCTAAATGATTTCTTATGTGTTTGTGTGGAAGTGGCATGTGTCCCTCTAACTGGTCTTAATCAGCTCTGATGAGATTTGAAACGGCTGCTGTTGTCACTCGTGCTGGCGCCTCTGCTTGGTCACAATTACATCATCATGGTCATGATCTTGAGTGCAAGCAGCTGGTGGTCTGACCTTTTCTAATCTAGCCTCGTGCATGTTCACACACACAAACCTAGACATAATCTATAATGACCTTCCGGATCAATTCTCCTTATTTGGTACTGCAGACACAGTATCTATGACTCCCAAACAAGTACACATTGCAATATGCAGTTTCATTGCAACAAAAGAATTTTTATCCTTTGTCATTTAGCACTGATGGGATTAAGTATCAACATGGAATAAAGGGCAAAATAACAAACCAATCAACATGCAGTGCTCAGTGTTGCAGATAATACAACAATGGGATAACCATTATTGCCTAAGCTAGGATATTTGTACAGTACCAGAGGAGAAAGACAAAGAAAAGAACATAATAATCATTATTGCCCTGCTCAAAAAGACCACCTTTGGCCAGCATGCATTTGCAAGACCAGCATAGTGGTGTTAACCAGGCTTACTGTAAACTGTAAGCTAGTAGCATATCAGCATGTATAACCCAACATTTACTGGTGACCAGCAATGCTAGTCCTATCAACAGAAAGCCGTTTAATTTCAAAGAAACAGCAGAGGCACAGATCTAATATGTCACAGCCTGGAGTTTGTGGCTGTGCATCTCTTTATCTTGTGTGGACCGCTGTAAATTTCCAGTGAAGTCTTGTGTACAGTTACCAAGTACTTGGACCCTGGCCGTTCACTTCCTGTATGTCCTGTGGCCTGTCTGGTCTGTGATGTTGGCTGGGTAATGAAGCATCTTGTGCTAGTAAAACCATAGTGCTGCAGTTAGAACAGATGCAAGACGATACTCTGCTGTGGAATTTTCCTCTGCATTGCTCTGAGACGGGCCAGAGAAAGTTATACAATGTGATGTGTTTACCTGTTATTTCATTGGACAAATATTTAATGAGAACACGCAACTACTTGTAAGATAACCTACAAGTATGATACTTAAAGGAATGTGCTGGATTCAATATGTAAAAGCCAAAATGTATGGTGGCATAATGCTGACACATTTGTTGTTTACTTGGTTTGTTGTATAAATAAGATATGTTATGTTGTTAAAAAACAACTTTTGACTGATCACTGCAACTGACAAAGCTGGAACTCTTTCACAGTTATTTGTTGTTAACTTTTTATAGTCCCACATCTGTATTAGGTCTGCCACTGCTGTTCTCTGGTGTTTTGATTAAATGTAAAATGTGTTTCGCCCATAGGTTATATTTCATATTTATTGAGCTCAGATTTTAACAAAGTTATAAACAAATTTGGGAGGAGCATGATCATTACTTTGACTATCAAACATCATTACAAGCATATATAAGCAACCGCCTGCCATCTCCAGTGGCAATTATTCTGGCATTCCTCCACCACCCCAGCTCCTCATGTTTCTGCTTTGAACCCCTTCATGATGCTGGTATACTGGGCCAGTTTACATCCTTTGTTTCTTCAGAGAAACAGGCTTTATTCAAATACTAGTCTTTGGTGATTGATGATGAGTAGTCATGCTCATCATCAGAATTATTACAATGGCTGTTGACTGCTTTCTGTATGCAAATGTACGTTCGTACAGTTCAATCAGCAGCTAAATACATTGCTAAAATACACTCGGACGCTGGGAGTGGGCAAGGCAGATTTGCATTTAGACATTAAAATGCAGTGACTCTGAAACAGGAAGTATTGTGTTGACCCAAGCTGTGTGGGTGCTGTGTGTGTCTGGATCCTATTAACTCATTGTGAACCATTCATAGGGTGAATTTTGGATCAGATTTCATCCCCAAAAAAAGCAAAAACGAAATTATGTGGCTTAAAACAAAATCATGTTTAATTTTTAATTTTTTTAATTAATTGTATCAATTGTTTTTTGTAGATCATTGTAACATTTGTTGTACTGCCCTGTATTCTGGTTTAAAATGTAAAAATTGTATTATAGTAATATACTTTGCTAGAGTAATTGGCCTGATTGTAATGAGAATTTGGGAGTGTGGGGGAGTGCTTAATTATCACAATGCAACAAAAGCATAATGTTTCTAAATGGGGCTCAATTTCTTGTGATAAAAGCAGTCATGTTTTCATGAGATTCACCCAATAACACAGCTAATAGCATTTGGTAAGTAACTGAGGGTTTTGATCAATGAGTAAAATTATGATTTAATTGAATTTGAGCCACATAATAGGCAATTAAACATAATCAGACCATCAGCATATGACGGTAACCCCATTTAATAGTTTAACAATTTTAGGCATGTGGTAACAATTTCCTACTATTTTTCTGTCAAAATGCTGTCCCCATGTCACTGTGTTCTTTCTTGTATTTTCTTGCAGCTCTTAAAATGTTCTTGGTACAAAAACTGAACAGCATCTTCACATCTGTGTCATGTACTAAGTGATAAGAGGCTGCTGTTTATCTGACCTTTAAGTTTTATGTCAGTGCTGTGCACTAAAAGGGGTCTTTCAAAATGGCTGCCAGTGTCTTATCAGCAGCTTCCTGATGGACAGATATATTCCTTTTCAGGGCAAAAATGGAGGGGGCTTGCAATGGTGTTAAAACGGCTTTGAAACCACACCCATCACGTAAAGCAGCTGTACACTGTGTTCATATACGTGGGCTGTACGTTCCGTGGCAACTGGTATTTGGAGATTACAGCTGTTTCTACAGAAAAAGCTTCAAGTGAAATTGCTGCGTGCAAAGAGCATTTGTGTAACTGATGACGTAGTGTAGCAACAAAAACACGTTTTGATAAAAAACTTTTCCCTAATACGTAAGTGAACAGTGGACTGTCAAGCACCCAAAAACAGACCATAAAAATTGTCTATATGACTTTTTGTGCACTTGTGGAAGCCATATGTTATCTTTGTGTGACAACTCTCACTGCAGTAGCTTTTAACTCGCATAATAGCTCTCAAATCACGCACAACCAAATATGGCATGTCAAGTTACGCCAATTTTGTGTATGCCTGCAGTGTCCATTCTATGACACTCAAACTGATTCCATTGGCTGCCAGACATTTTATTGGGGACTTTAAGGCCTGATTCCAAACAATACAAAATTGTTACTTGATGTCACCTAAACTGTTTTCATGACGAGTAATGTCATTAAAATTGCATGTTACATAAATTGCATGTTACTAAGGTTGAAGATCACTTTTCATTCTTTGTGTATTTTGATTAGCTTAGGATACATGTAGCTGATTAGTCTGCTATCTTGAATTATACACAATATATACACAAATCATACATATTATTATGTATTATTATAACATATTTACAGCAATCATTAATACATTGACATTTGAAACATCAAAGTATGTCATAGCTCCAAAACAATCGATAACAGCTATTGATTAGGTATTACGGACTGTTGTTGGACTTAATTTTCTAATTATTCATGACCCCAGTGGGCAGGCCATTTTCATAAAAAAATTCTTATATGTAAATGTATTCCTTAATGACACAAGGGTAAGTGAACAAATACAATATTTTTAAACTTTGCTGAAAAGTTCTTTATCATGGAAGTAACTAAACCCTTATTGACAGTTTTCAGTTGCGTCCAAATTTTGCTGAATGTACAAGATTCTACACTTAAATAACTGTTTGTAGGTCACTCTTCCATATCTGTTGACGTCAGGCCCAAAAATGATGACAAATCTCTTGTGTTATCTTTTAGTTTTGTTAAAGTCATCATTAGATATTTTGTCTCTTGGTTAGTCTGATATCTAATTAGCTGTTTGTTGGGTGGCCAGTCAACATGCACAAATCAATTGTTGCCAGTTTGAGGTAGAAACAGCTAAAGATGGTTTGCTATTGAAAGTATCTTTGTTAGCTCACATTTCCATGAGAATGAATGACTCAACATTTCAAAAAGTATCCTAAGATTGATTTCTCTCAGGGCTTCATTGGGCCTGAATGAGTGAGAGAATGGAGAAAGTGTTCTAATGGAGTGAGATTTTGTGTTTCCAATAAGCACTGAAAACAGTTAGACTCTCTTCAGTTAGAGAGAGGGAGAGAGAAAGTAAGAGTATTCGAGCATAACATTCAAACAGAGAACAAAGAAAGGACCCTGTCTGTTTCCAAACTGTTTCAGTCAGATTAAATGCTGCCAGCTCACAACTATCACTTCATTGTGCTTTTATGTGCTTTTCTCAGCTTGCGAAAAACATTGAGTCATTCTGTCTAATGAAAACACCCATACACAGAATCAATAAATCTGAATGGAAACAGACCAAACAAATCAGCACAAAGCATCAGCTTTTCCAGAGCACAACATGTGTAAACAAACAGTATTAATAAGAAAACCATTCATGTTTCCAAACTGTTTGGCTGTTTGGTCCCCCCTTATGTTTATTTTTACCTAGCAGGTCAAACAAGCCTGCACTGCATATTCACAAATTTTAAATTTTAACAGTTTCATTAAAGGACTTCATTAGAGTAGCCTATGATCCATGTAACATGAATTACCTCCTTTAATGTTTAATTTATTTTTTATTGATTTTATTTTTCCCTTTTGGTGTTCAGGCCATTTTAAATGAACTTATGAACTATTATAGAAAGTCATTTGATTACCGTCTTAGAGTTGTGTACGTCACAAATTCACATTTCATGTGTACCTGTGCATAGTCTTCTTTTTCTCTAGCTTCAGAGAACGAACATGTAGGAACCAACCATCTTCATTTACAACCATCTTACAACAGCAGCTTACAGAAACATGTGTGTTGTCTCTGAAACCCACTCTTCAGCAGCAGGTAACTGAGCTCAGCAGTACGTCTTGTTCCACAGCTCCGTCTTCCACTTTCACGCTTGGGGACATTAAACTGGCAGCTATCCTGTTGCAGTGAGACTCATTTTTGGTCCAGTCTCATGTTTGTTGCCTTTATTTTTGAAAAGCTAGACAATTCTGGAATTTATTTCATTATTATAAGTATTGGTCTGGTTAATAATCTGCTCCAGATGTGTCATAATCATCATTGTGGACATCTCCAGCTAGCTCAGGCTGGTTTGGCTTTGTTTCAACATATGTACAAATGGCAAACGACACTTCACTAACACACTCATACACTCATACAAAAACACTATTCCAAACCCTAGTGAGCTGGCTGGTTTTGGAACCAGCAACTATTTGAAAGTTTAATCTATCACATGAAGTTGTGTCCTCATTTGTAAGGTTTCATTTCCGTTAGCATGCTGTCTTAGAAGCCAGGTACCTACATAGACACCAGAAAATAGAGCCACTAAACCAAACAAAGACTCCTGTGTGTCCAGTCTCAACCTATGTATTCGTAATTACAGTTTAAAGAGAGTTTATGACTTAACTGTATAATTGATCATATTTGAGCAATGTTATTAGACCTGCTGGCCCTCAAAATTATGGTATAGTTACCGTGAAGTTACATTGAACACACTGACTTTATTATACTATTAAAGTTCACAGAGAAGAATGTAAACGAGTGTAAGAGAAAGCTCTGTTTTAAGTCTAGTGCCAAATAATTCTTATTAAATTCTTTTAATAAGAATTTTCAGCTGCAAGGATACATCATCAGTTATCTGATCATATTTTATAAACAACAATGTTGTTATTGTGTCTTATTGTGAGAATAGAAAGGGTGTTTGTTTTGTTTCTGGGTGTTTGTGACATCATGAAGGTTCATGCAGTCTGTGTGGTCACCACAAAATCACAAAAATGTGATTTAGAAAGAGACATTTGGATTACAAAACATTTTGAAGCACAATTAATGCCCCAACAGATAATAGATTTTCTTTAAAAGAAAGCATTTTCTTTCATTTACCACTATATTAATATCATGTTTCACAAATATTTGGGTAGAATGTTTGGTGCTTGTTTTGGAACACCTCATTTTGAACCAGCTGTCTTTTCTGTTCTCTCTTGCCTTCTGTCTTTTTCTCTTTCTGTACCCTGTTGAGGCATTTCATTGCATTTGTGAAGTATCATAGATTACCAAACATGTTTAAAATTAGTACAAGCTGTACATCCTGGCCTTTTTTTCTTTATATACATTTTACTTTTGGTATTTGTAATGTACCAACATGTTGTGTTTTAGTGGAGATGTTTGCTAGGGGTCTGACATTAACAGTCAGGCAGTCAACAGCTATGATAAAATCTATTATGATACTTTATTTGGTCTTCAAAATCAAACACAGTGAACTCACTGACGAAGAACAGATTAGATACCAGAGGAAAGACAGGGACAACAATTGTCTTGCTAACATTTTCCTCCTGTACTGCCAAAGTGTTTTCTAATATTAGATTAGAGATAGATTTGGGCTTTAAACACCTACCCACTAAAAGCTGTTGATGCTTTGTTGTAATTTCTAATCTAATCTGTCTAATACATTTACATTTACATTTAGTCATTTAGCAGACACTTTCATCAAAAGCGACTGATACAAGGTTAGTTCACCAGAAAATGTCATCATTTACTCATCCTTGTGTTTTTCCAAACTCTTGCATAAAATGATGCATTGTCTTAGGAGTTATTTTTTTATAATGGGAACGAGGGCTGTTGAGCTAAAAAATAAAAGCACCATAAAATTGGCCCATATGATACATTTCAAGTCTATTGAAGTGCAGAGCAATTGAACATTTCAGTCATTAACTATCTTAACAACCAAGACCTTATAGGTCTCCTTCCAAGTTGTGCTGATGTTGCTAGTCCACCACCTAAAATAGGTAAAACCAGCACTAACCAGTTTGGATTGACATGATTTATTCTAGTCTGTGCTGTTCTTTTCAAAAGGGAGCAAAATTGTAAACTGTTTGTATAGTATATTTGGTAGCATTTGTGTAATCATTACTCTGTTGTTTCCTGAGAACAATGATTGAACTTATTGATTGATTTCTTCCTGTCACCCAACAACAGGTTAAAGGTCTCTCTGGAGATCAGTCGCTCACTCTTCAACGAGCAGAAATAGTGCTGACACATACTTAAATACAATTGCGTTAACCTCTATTTTTGGCTCTTCACAAAGTTATCTTGCTCCTCTCACCCCCCATCTGTTTCTCTTTGTATGTTGGTCACTATCAGTTTCTCTCACAGCGCGTGTCACTGACCCTGCTGTTAATATAGTAAGACTATCAGGACTTGAATGAGAGCAAAATGCCTTAGTCATTTGCCAGTGTGTTTCCAGAGCAAGATACAGTCATAATAAGTGCAGAGGCATGTTCCACCTTCCTCTGATGTTTAATATGTTATGGATTTTTTCCACGACTGGTCCACACAGTATAGCAGATGTCATGTTTTACTGCCATTATATGGTGACGTTTGGTAACCCAACTCAACACAACACACAAACACATGTGCGCACAAACATACATACAAAGATATGTATATATATTTTAACAGATTCAACAAATACTAGTTATTTAAAATATGTATTCAGTTCCTGTAGCTCAGTGGTTAGAGCATGGTGGTAACAACACCAAAGTTATGGGTTAGATCCAAGGGATTGCACATACTCAGTAACAATGTATAGTATAAAACAATGTAAGTCGCTTTGGATAAAAGCATCTGCCAAATGCATAAATGTAATGTAATGTATTTTAAATATGACTTGGACATTTTCCTGGTTTACACCCAATAACGTCATTATATGGAATAATTAATAATATTTTTTATTTGTACTTGTCTTTTGCCCTTTCTCCTTTAATCTGTCATTACAATAATTTAGAAGTATTGAACAGCTTCTACAGAATTTCAACACAGCAAATACAGATACTGTTACTCTCCTAAAATAGACTATTCAGCTTGGTTTTTCTTAGGATCTCCTATAAACTAAATACCTAATATCACTATATTTTCTTTTTGTCTCCTGGTGGAAGGTAAATATATTTTGCATATAATTGCATCTTTTACCCCTCAGATTGTGCAGAAGATGATTTTTAAAGGGTAAATATATGTTAATTTAAACATGTTTAGGTCTGTAATCCTCACCCCAACACATCAGCAATACTTTCACATTGTTACGTGGGCTTTTTGGTGGGCTTTGTGTATTACACCGCCTCTTTGTCACAGAAACACAGAAGTGTGCTCTCTCACTTTCCTCTCTTCTACCATAATAATGAATATGTTGACAGGCGGTCCAGACCCAAGTGGAGCTCTACAACATCAACACTACTTATGTAACATCCAAGTATGTGGAGCTAGGCCAGAACATTTCAGCCTGACTTTAATCACATGCATTTCAGCAGACCCCCACGAGCAGAACCGATATACTGTACAATCCAAATTTATGGAACGTCAAAAGTCCCAAAGGCGTGAGCAATCTGGGGCCTACCAGTTACTCAGCTCAAAATGCTTTCCATGTAAAACTAGAAACACACCATAACAAAAGCATTATGCTTCAGATTGTAAAGTTATATAATGTAATGGGACACTGTTTTAGTTATACGCTGAGTGCTCTTGTGAGTTTTAAGTTAAGATAAAATATGTACTTTTGTTCTCTATATTGAAGTGTAAAAATAGAACTGTTTTCAGAAAACAGGTACTTTTGCACAAATATTGTGTGCCTTCCACAGAAAATATACATATAGTATAAATATATGTATAGCACTTAATGGCTGCTATCAGGATGAAAAGAGACTTCAAACCAGCAGAACCCAAAATGTTTCTGAAAAGGTTGGCTTACCCTGCCTTTAAATAGAGCAATGTTTTAAAAGGTCAACCGAGATGTAGGGTTTACTATCTCAGAGAAATCAACCTACAAATGGTTTCTTGAAGTTGTCTCTGCAAATTAAATATTTCAACATAAAAAAATACACAAGTGTGCATAGTGTTTTGTAATTATAGCCCTGTATACAGTATATACCACACACTTCACACTGAAGGCTTCAACAATAGATCATACAGTAATACATCCTAATTTATCTTAGTCTAAAGTCAGGGTGAAAAATGCTTTCCAATTAACAAATTTACAATATTCACTTTAGCTTGAAATGCCAGGAAAATGAAACATGGTTGCGTTTTGAGTACGCACTTTGTAACAGTTATTCCACAAAGCAGAGTTCATGTTGTGCCATGAATTTCATGCGGATTTAGTGTTGGACCAAAGTGAGTCAACTGAAAATTGGAAAATTAAGTTGAGAGCTTGAAAACCCTGGAGCAGTTTATGGTTCTTCATTCTGATTTCTTGTTTTTTTACTAGACCAGTTTCAGACGTGCATCTTCTTCCAATACTGTTTGTTCTTCTTTAGTGATGCTAGTTTGTTCCGTCACCCATGGCTACACGAATTATGAATAAACATTTGTCAATGTTTTCGTTTTTGTGAGCTAAAGTCGCTCTTTAACAAAAAGTCAAGTAGCCTCTGGGGGTTTTAATATTTGTAAACTTTCATAATGAGTGCGCTGCGTCTGGTTTTTGAGGATTGATTTCATGTCTCTAGTTATGTAATTGAATTTAAGTAGAGAACAATTTTACATAACTAGTTTATATGTCAAAGCTTTGGAGGGGATTGTGAATGACTTTGTGTGGTGACTGAAGGACTAGTAGACACCAGTAGTGCTTGTTGTCTACAACGTGCTTGTGCTTGGTATCGCTTACAAACCTGTTACAATATGTATGTGTTTATGGTTATTCAGTAGCATTGATCTGTTGATTCCATTAGCCAATGGTGGTAAGTGTCAGGCCAGCATTGTTTGTCAATAGAACATGTTATCTTTTGGATACTGACCCTAGCATTAAATGCTAGTATGTGTGGTATGCACCAGGCAGTTTAACTAGCCTGTTCAACCCTACCTTGGTCGACCAGTTTCATCTTTAAAGTCATGCTGATTGACCAGCGTGTTTTGCGGGCAAGCAACATGCTTATGCTGATATAACAGCTAGACTAGGACCAACACTAACAAAAACTAACAAAAAATGTGTGGCAATTGTTCACCATCATGCTTGTGTGTTGTAAGTAGTTGACAGGCTATGTGGTTGCTAAGGTATTCAGAGTGAGTTTTAGTTTATTGCTGTGTGGCTACCAGGCTGTTATGGGTGTTTTTTTAATGGCCTAAATTATAGAGGATATTTTGATTCCACTAGATATTCTGGTATACTGGTCTCTATATATAGATTAGGATATGGAATGTATGCCAGGTGAAATTTATAAGTCTTCTCTTCAGTAAGCCAGATGATTTTAGAGTTACCATTTATGTCTGTAACAAAATGTAATAGTTTTTAATGGTTTGTTAAAACCCATATCCCTTATAATGAACAGCAATAGGCAAAAGTCTTAGCAAGCACCATGAAGATTTAGTATGGTCTGCTAAGCTTGGGATTTGATGTTTAAAAAACCACATTCATTCTTTGAAATTGATGTCATTACAAAAAAGATTTCTCTATGTCTCTTTAATGTTTTGTCCAGTGTTGCATTGGATTTCTCATTGGCTCAGAGGTGTATGGAGTTAATGGATGTGGTTTGGCATGTTTAACATGGACTTGCTTTCTTGATCCATGGTGCAACTGATCCTTGTAGGATTGGACAGAGTTAAACAGTGCTGTCAAATGGCTGGCCTTTACTGCACCCACCCCCAGGAGTGTGTTCTGATTGAATGCACATGTGTTCCTGTACATTTGTTCTTCTAAACATTCAGGCATACAATAACACAACGAAGCTATTTATAATAAAAGTCCATTCCAAAAACTTACGCAAAGATATCTTTCAATAACAAACAGTAAAAAATGCCTAGGAAACCAAGATTGGTTACATTGATAACCATTGAAATCAACTTTAAGAAACATTCACACTCACACACATAAAGTAGCAAAAAACTCACAAACACGTCTTAACAATGGCAAAAGAAATGCAACTCCTGATTCAATGTAATACATTCGTGTATTTTCTCTGCTTAGCAAATGTTTAATAGCCGTCCAACATGTGTAAATTTTCCTTTGCTCTCGCTTTTGTCCCACACATACGTCAAACACATTAGCACTACCATATGGCCCATTCCCTCACAAGCCCTTAGGTTCCTTCTTTCAATCATGAAAGCTTATGGAGGTTGTTATGTGTCATTTTGTAATTACTGCCTCGCTGTGCCTTAGGCTGTCCTGAACCCAAGCTGCTTCATTTCCCTAGGGTGGAATAGTCACCCTTTAAATCCTACTCCAGGATGCACATTACTCCTGTTTGAACCCTTCGTGTTACAAACATGCAGCTTTAACATGTTTCAACAATGCAAATCCAATAGGGTATTCATGTTAACCCTTTACTAACTGAACCCCTTAGCTAATCACTTAAAATATTTATTTAATGTACAAACAAGCTGTTCCACAAATACACCACAAAGCTATAAGATGCCTTGTGTTTGCCATGGGTAAGGGTATCCAAGGGCTAAAATCATCCTAAACGATGGTGAAATCATTGTAACATTGCAATCAACAAAATTAGGGCAACATCAAGTTGGAAAACACTCCAACTTGACGCCATTGGTCAATAAATAGTTCATTTTTTGTAATAACTGTAA
Source organism: Botia almorhae (assembly GCA_036877575.1). Taxonomy (NCBI): domain Eukaryota; kingdom Metazoa; phylum Chordata; class Actinopteri; order Cypriniformes; family Botiidae; genus Botia; species Botia almorhae. The sequence goes on from JAZGTJ010009394.1 coordinate 13,759, forward strand.
CAATGGCAAGTAGCATAACTGTAGGCAATCAATTTAATAACTTGGTACAGTAACAATATTTGCGGTCACATGTGTGTTATGCCTTCTAACTCATCCAATCAGAATTAAAAGTTGGAACTGTTCGTTTTATAACTTATGTTACAGCATCACTTATTTAATAGAATGCCAGCATTGTTTTATAGTACTTGTACAGTTACAGTCCCTGTATTTGCACCAGTGGTCAGACTCTACTTACTGCTTGTCAAAAACAATATTTTCATGGAAAATTGCTGTTTTAGAGTTGCTTACTTTGGATAGAGACAACCTAACATATAGGGAAACATTTCTCCATTTAGAAGGCATTGGAAAGTCAAATGCATGTTTATGATATTTACAGCCTAAAAAAGCTCCGGTTACATAAATAGGTGTCCAAATCACAACATTTTATATAGTTAGACTGGTGATTTTAGGAGCCACACCTCCTAAACCCCCTGCGCCTGCCAGTTTGTTTTTACTACACAGATATTCTGGTACTAGCAAGATAGAGAGTATATTTGGGTAGATAATCATATTACCTGGGGTTAAAACAGGCCTTTGTATATAAGCGGGTCTTGATCGCGTGACTTATATAAGGCAGGTTATGGGGACAGCAGTCCATGTTGATTGTACACAAAATGCTACATGGGTTGGATAAAGCTGTCTTATATTGAGTGGAAATCCAAAACTGATGTTTTAAATAACTGATACCATTAGTGGTCTGTATATATATATATTGTAAACGTGTGAAGTCAAGTATGGCTGTGCTATTGCAGTAAAGATATGATCAGAAGAATAGTATTGTGGTAAACCAAGAAGTAGCGTGAGTCTTTCACTGTGAGTCTTTCAAATGCCTGTCAGTCATTTTGAGTTATAATCCTTAGGCCTCAGGAAAAGTGTAGTTATGTTGGGTTGGGAGAGAAACATGCCTGAACATGCATTAATTTTCAATCTTTCCCATGTAAGATTGCTTCTGTTTAATTCTTGGGTGTTTCTGTTTTTTTTAACCTGTTTATCTATGAAAGGACCATTAGGTTGTGATTAAAATAAGATAATAGGATATGTACCATTTGTCAAATGCTTATATTAATGATTTAAACATGCAGGTTATTGCCATTAATTAAGATAAATGTAGATCCTATTATTTCTTAGACCCTCTGTCCCTAACCAGTATTCATAGTTTCATTACAGCGTGGTCACTCAAGACATAAACACACAGTGCTTTTCCCAGAACTCATTGAATGTTGAATTCATGGTGCTCGAGCTGGTGTCTCTGAGGAGTTTCCACCCACCTCACACGGCTGAGAGGCCCTGGCCAGCTAAATCAGACCTTTCATACCCACCAGAGGACAGAAATGGCCATGTTGCCAAGTAATTGCCTGTCTTTAGTCATGTTGCAATTCACTAAAAAAAGCAAAAAGTCTATATGTTTAGAATAGACTGTAATTAGGTGGATATGATTATGTAACAGTGCTTCATTTAAATGGCGAAATCCTTGCGGTTGAAATAGTCTTGCAGGCGCTTGTCTACTTTAGTGGTTGTTAAATGCTAATTGCAGGCTAATATCTGCCAGAATAATGAGTGTATCATGCTTACTGAAGGTACATACGTCATAAAAATTAAACTTTTAAACAAAAGATGTTTTAAAAGAATTGTCCAGGTTTTTCTAGGTAAACCTAAAAGATTTGTCCAGGTTTTCTAAGATTTATTATTGGTCAGACATTGCCAGATGAAAAATATGTCCATATGTATCTGCTCCTGTGAGAAGACATTTTGTGTCCTTGGTGATGTATGATGTACAGTATGTGTGTGTAACTCTTTAGCAATATATAATAATATATGTAATAAAATATGTAATACAAAGCAATAAATAATATAATATTTTATGTAATAACTTTTTTCTTTACATATGTTTTTAAATATAAAAGCAAAATTGTGACAGAACTGAATGCTAAGTGATACATTTGGATTCTAGAGCTTTGAAACTTTGATTTTAATTTCTTTGTTACAAAAGTTAATTCTGTTTCTCTAATCTGTTTAGAGATGCAGAATTTATGAGTGCTCACATTTAATATAATTCTGCTTGTATGTGACATTCCAGACAAACAATGGTCTCCAGTTTGTGAGAACTGTAGAGGACATTTATAAACGCAGCATTGTTTTCAGTATTCCTGTCAGGTGAGTTTATTGTCCCTAAATATTTTTTCTCCTTTCAGACTCGCAAACTCACTAAAGTGGAGCGCCAGCGCTTTAGCGAGGAGGTAGAAATGTTAAAGGGTCTTCAGCATCCAAACATTGTGCGCTTTTATGACTCCTGGAAGTCCACTGTGAAAGGTCACAAGTGTATTCTACTGGTCACTGAACTTATGACCTCTGGCACCCTCAAAACGTGAGTTTGTCCATAATCTTACAATCTTTAACTGCATATCATAATGATGCCTTTTTTGTGCTGAGGTGAAAAATATCACAAGTGTTGATTTATTTATCTCCTTCTTAGGTATCTAAAGCGTTTTAAGGAAATGAAACCAAAGCTTCTCCAAAGATGGAGTCGTCAAATCCTTAAAGGACTTCACTTCCTGCACACACGTACTCCTCCCATCATTCACAGGGACCTGAAGTGTGACAATATCTTCATCACTGGGCCTACAGGAAGTGTAAAGATTGGGGATCTTGGACTGGCCACACTCAAAAGAGCGAGTTTTGCAAAGAGTGTGATAGGTAAATCTTTGCAGATCGCTGAAATCTTATTAGTACAGTTTAAATATAAATGTAAAGATTCAATTTGGCAAGTGATTGTTAAAGATTCAAGTGGCAAGTGATTATGAAGTGAGTGCTTATCATTTTCATGTCATGAGTTATGTGGTGCTCTAAGGTCCTTCGAAGAGAACCATGATTTTACCCTGTACCGTGTTCAATAAACATGGTATCACCACGGTACGTTTTGATGTGAGCAAAATTGTTCATACTGTGTTTAACAGGAACGCCAGAGTTCATGGCTCCAGAAATGTATGAGGAAAAGTATGATGAAGCAGTGGATGTCTATGCATTTGGCATGTGCATCTTGGAGATGACAACATCGGAATACCCATACTCAGAGTGCCAAAATGCAGCCCAGATTTACCGCAAAGTTACCAGCGTAAGTTTTAATCTGCCTGTTTTATTCAGCTAAACATTTTATTCGTGTTCAAACATTATGGAACTGGAAATGGAAAAATACTTTGAAATATGTCATTTATTGTCCTTATTAAAAAACAAGTGATAATACAGTAAATTGGATTGTAAAAAAGCACAAATATACCCACCTCTGTAAAATACACTTTTTTTAATGAATTCCTGCATGCACTGCTGTGGATCTTGCAGCGTAGCGTTTGGGCGTATGTACCCTTATGTTTTTTACAAGTTCACGTATGTGTTAAATGCTCCAGTAAGTAAGTTTTACATAAGCAGTCATATATGGCTATCCATCTGGATATCCTTGTTTAATCCCTAGTAAGGGGCTCACACAGACACTTCAGAGCTTAGGCCTTTAACCTAGCATAGGAAATGCAGTAAACATCTTTTTGATTCATTTCTTTAATTTTCTTCCTGCATTTCTTCTCATTTCCTTTAGAGCTCGTATTTGAACAAAGGTTTAAGATCTGTGGCTTGGGTCTGATTAAAGCTTATGGTATAATTTAAAATACCCCCTGTTTGTATCCTGTTTCTAATTTGAGAAAGACCCCCATAGGTCTCATTTGTACACAAGTTAACGTTGTTTGATTACAGGGTTTTTTTATATGCAGCTTATTTATTGCATTGCATTTTGGGAAACTTTTGTTTTTAACAATCGACAACATGCATTCACTAAAAATCTGTCCTGATCTCAGATGAAATTTTGCGGTTAGGATCTTTATAAAGCTACGTACATAAAAGATTCAAAAACTGAAGGACAGTAGATTGATAATGATACTGTAATGATACAGATTTTCTTGTTACAGTAATAATTTCAACTTCTAATATTCCGTAGTTGAAAGTACTGTTTTTAAACATAAAGCAAGTTTTTTATTGGATTTTTATACAGCACCATAAGGATTACAATAAACTTTAAAAGCTTTTCAATAGTGTTTGGGTTTTACATGTCAGGAAACCGTTTATGGTGTTTTTAACATGTACCTAGACCTTATACACACTGTATGTAGATGACGCCAGTGGTTTTGCTTTATAACTTTGGTAAATGACGTGTCTTGAACAAAACAAAGCCTCCACTGAAAAAGTTGCTGAGTGTTAATGACAAATCCAAGGACTTTACCTAAGTGTAAACGTAATTGGCAGTCATCCAAGAATCCTACACCTCACCAAACTAAATGCTTTATGGACCTCTTGCTCCACAAATATTATGTGAGACTACAAGGAAAGTGTCAAGGGGAATGACCTAGTCCAGCTGCAAATTAACTCAAAGTAGTATTTCATTGAAAGCCTTGTATTTACATCTTAACTTCACATAATTAAATACTTTTGTATGGCTGTGCAATAACCATGTTAAAACACAAAATAAATGTAATATAGTCAGAATAACAAAAGGATGTGAGACTGGCCGTGAAATGTACAGTAACAGAAAGCCAGACATTTAATACTTGTTAATCAGTTATTATCATGATATTTAATATTAATATTTAATCGAAAAAAGACTTTTTTTCAGACTGTAAAAAAAGACGTTTGTGTGTGTGATTTGGGCTAAATAAGCACAATGTATCATATCATTATGATATTGTAAACATTTTTATTGAAATATGTTGTAATGTAACCTTTTTTGAGATTTTGGTCTTTTCCCTTTCCAGTAGAGAGGTGCTGAAGATTGTGTGACATTAAATATCTGCCCAGGACATTTGTACAATGTAACTTTTCAAAATGAATCTCTGAGCATGAATTATGTCTACTCTTTTTTCATTTCTGTATTGTTCTGAAACCCTGGAATCTAGATGTCACGTAATTCATTAAGCTGTGATTCATGAAAAATCTGAAAGGGAATTGTCTAGTTAACATTTGAATATGACATCCAATTAAAAATAAGTAACATTATACAATGAGTTGACTAGATTGAACATTTATTTCCGTTTCTGTTGTTTTCAGGGCATAAAGCCTGACAGTTTCTGCAAAGTGAAAGTTCCAGAGCTAAAGGAAATCATTGAAGGTTGTATCCGCATGAACAAAGACGAAAGGTACTTTTGTAGTGCAACTCGATCTATTCACTTCCTTTATTCATTTGTTTTGATTCATGTGATTGCAAGCTAGCTTTGAAAGCATACGATCCCGCCCTCCAATCAGAGTAATCTCCAAAGCCACGCCTCCTGTAAAATACATAAACAAAAGATTGTCTGCGTCAGCAAAGTGCATGGAGGTATGCAAATACATAGCTCGACATTGCATTCGGACCAGATGCAATGATTGGATGAACATTGTATGGCCCTTGACAGAAGATATATATTTATATAGTCATATATATAGACCAGTTTACTTTATCAGCTGCCCTGTAGCTCAGTTGTTAGAGCATGACGTTAACAACACCAAGGTGATGGGTTCGATCCCAGGGATTGCACATTTACATTTACATTTAAGCATTTGGCAGACGCTTTTATCCAAAGCGACTTACATTGCATTATACTACACATTGATCACTATACATTGAGTATGTGCAATCCCT
>JAZGTJ010009396.1:7170-19451 GCA_036877575.1 Botia almorhae
GCTGAGCCTTAGCTGCAGATTATTCCAGAAATTGCCAGCTGTAGCAGTGTCTGCAATCAGGCTAAAACCGGTTTTGACTGGGGAGGTGGAAGTCACAGTCGATTTTTGTCAAGCCAGCCCGGGTGACTGTTTATCTCTAGGGTTGAATGGGACGGCGTGTATTACAGTGGATGTCCCAGCACCTCATAGTCGCTTTAATAATTCATTGACCTTCCTTCCCTGCCTGTCACAGACCGAGAATAGGAGCCCAGATACTTCCGCCCACCAAATGCCATAATCTGTGCTTTGAGATTCAGATAACAATAATGTGAATCCAGAGAGCAAACACAGCGTAGTTTAGGAGTGCACGGAGATTGCATGCAGTACAGGGTTTTAGGCAGCGATGTCATTTGGTTTCCCTCTTAGGACAGCGATGTCATTTCCACTGCGTGTCTCTATAGAGATGACAGCTGCTGGGGGGCCTGCAGAAGATATGGAGCCCTGGGATAGTGCCTGATTAAAACACACTATTAATAACACGGTCTCCCATTCTGCAACCGCACCCACACAGATTTAATCTTAATCTGCGAGCGTTCGCAATACAGAGCCCAGAGCGCTCAGCTCTGACCCCTGACCGCCAAAATTTAGCGTGACATCAGCAAAAGCAGGGGCGGCCATTTTCCTGCACAGAACTGAGAATTTGTAATGGAGGGAGCTGTGCTTAGTGAGGAGAAAGGAAGAGTGGCAGAGAGAGATGAATAAAAAAGGCAATGCAGCAACTTAATGCAAATGAAAATGAATAAGTATGAGAGGACAATATAAAAATATACTGTAGCTTAAGTAAAGATGAACAACTGATCTAGTGTGATTTTTGTATTGTTAGCCGAAAAACAACTCATTTTAGTTACAGGCATGAAAGACTAAGTCTATAGCTTTCTGCCAAGTAAACAAACCTAGTATGCTGCCTACAGAGACATTTGTTTCAGCCATTTTCTAGCAAAGCCCTGCATGTATCCTATATGAACAAAGCTATCCCAGAATGCATTGCAACAAACTCAGTGAAAAATCAATCGCAGCTGGAGGACAAGGTGAGGTAAATATCAATTCTAAATAAACGTCACATTTAACATCTAATAAGTGTTCATTTAAAAAAAACTGTCTAATAACAATCTTTTATTTTCACCCAGCATTCTCAGCTAACAGGGAACATTCTCAGAATGTTGGCTAACCTTCTCTAAACGTTCTTAAAAACTTCTCTAAAAGTTCTTAAAAATCAAAATCAAAAACATTAGTAGAACGTTAACAAAAATGGTATTGATTTAAAGTTTTAAAGTTCTAGAATTCAAAAATATTTGAATAACATTAATATAACCAACTAATAGCCTTAATACAACATTTCAAAGGGATGTTTTGAATGTTCATAGAACTTTCACAATAACAAACGTTATTGTTACGTAATGGAAACATTGGGGAAACATTTTTGCAACCTAAAATTAAGCTGGGTTGTGTAGTGAATTGTGTAGCAACATGCTTACATCAAACGCAGTTTTAAGTCAAGTCTCACATGCAGAGCTGTTTGTGTAATTGGTACTTGCTTCCCATAGAACGTTCCAGATTTGTCACTTATGAGGTTCCATAATGGTAATGATTTTGCCTTAGAAGGACGGAGCCTCTGTAGACAGTAAGCAGTGAGGCAGCTCACTAAGTTTTGGGAGAGAGCTTATAAAAGAGATACAACATCATTCCTCAGTAAACACAATTTATCATGTTGATAGCAGCAGGGATTCAGTTCAGATAAAAGCTAGCAATGTCGAATCTGATCACTCCATCTTCAACCTGTCTGGAGACAAACAACCTGCTTTCACAAACGCATCATTTTACAAACCCTTAACTAGCTTGAAGACATTTTGGCATTTGTTTGGTCGAAGCTGTCCATTCACAGAACAACCAAATGTCCCCACAAGGATGGTAAAATTCACACACACACATACATTGTGGGGACCAGCCAAACTGATAATTAAAATAAAGTTCCCACAAAGCATAGAAACGTGTGTGTGTGTGTGTGTGTGTGTGGATCATTTCTCCAGGCAGAGCGGTACATGTAGTGCCGTTGTGAGGCAGTGTGAGATCAGATAAAAGCATTGTGTTTGGAGAGGACCTAGAAAGTATAAAACAGCAGCTTAATTAAAACAAAGTTCATTGTAAACCAGGTCAAACAGAAGCACACACCAAAACACAGGTGTGTAAACGTTAGGGAGTTAGGGGCAAGTTGTCACAGTCATTACACTAACAACTAACCACTTCATTTGTATCATTTCAAAATATTTAGTCAAAACATTTTGGTTACTGAGATTAAGCCCTTATGTCAACTAGCCCCTGTGTCCCCATATGTACTTTAATCAGGAAATGTATTTTGAAATGAACTCTACCGTCATGATGCTGTCATTGATTCTGTCAGATACAAGAATCCGTCACTTAAATATTTATCAACGTTGATCGTTTGTATTTTTATTGCATGTAAAATCCCAACGAAAAATACACAGTAACACAGTAGCGTCTGCATATCAATGAATGATCCGGCATCATGTGGAGGCTGATATTTTCACTCTGTCTCTTTCTCTGTCTTGCCTCTCCATCTCTCTCTCTCTCTCTCTCTCTCTCTCTCTCTCGCTGTTTCTCTATCTTGCTCCCCCCTCTCTCTTTGTCTTTCCTCCCTCCTCTCTCTATCTTGCTCTTTCTCTCTCTCTCTTTTTCCCTCTTTCTCTCTCTCTCTTTTTCCCTCTCCCTCTTCCTGTCTGTCTCTCTCGCTCTCTATCTGTCAAGCTCTTGGTTCTGCAGAGCCATAATCCTGTGACATTTGATGTTCTCACGTTTGCTGTTTGAATTTCTGTCTGCCTTTGCTGCTCATTTTTTTCTGAGCAGAGACGAGATCTGCTGTCCCGCTTTTCTGCCGCTTCATGCCACACAGCAGCTGCTGCTACGTATTCCGCTGTGGTCGTTGTGTCATGCAATCGCAGAGCATCAATGTAATCATCTGATTTGAGGAATAAAAACCGTAACTGTAAAGTTCATTATCACCAATTTAATACGTTCATGTATAAGATGCATCAAAGCAGCTTGTTAAATGTTGATGCATTTTTGTTGTCATAATGGTCAGGATTTATTGTGCTACATATTTATGGCACATTCGTTTGTTTGCGTTTCTCTTTTCAGAGGGACGGTGCAGCTGTTCAAAATTATAATGAGGATCCTAATAATAATGGTCCCTCGTACAGTAAAACAGATGCCCTAATTACTTTTGTGGTAGTTAATCAAATGGTACAGTAGCGTGTTTCAGCTGTGACGAGTGAAAATATTTAGCGCATTTTTCCCCTTCCAAGCAACCGGATGGAAAAATCCACTGTCCACTGTGACACGCAACAGCGTTAAAGCTCAAACGTTTTGAGAGAATATGAAGAGATTTTAATAATTATGAAGAATTAAGAGATACAGCAGAAAACACGCCTGTGAAGGAAATTAGCCGGAAGAACGGAGTTAATCACAGCTAAAGCCAGGTGTCAGTTCAGCCCGGCGTTCCCAAGCTCTCTCACATCTGCGCAGTAGAACGCAAAGGATTTCCTGGAGGTCTCAGAGATTGTTTGTGGAAGTTTTCCTAGACTGTCCTTTTAATTGACAACCAAAACCAAACACAACCATAAAACGACACCTGTGGTCCCATCAGCTGACATCTGTCACTTCGTTTATGTGTGTTAATTAGAGATGCCGCATCCCATGATATGAAACCCGTGTTTTATTTCTGATTTATTTTCCTGCTCTGTTCTCATCACTTACCTCTAAAACTTTACTAATTAAACAGTTTGTTAAGACGAACAATCTTATATACTTGATGCGTCATTTGCAAATCAAACAATGAAAATCTATATGTGAGGCCGTGTCACCACAGCAGTAATTTAAAGGGGCGATGGCCTGTTTCTGCCTGTATTTGCAATCATTCAGTGGGGTGTAAATTGTACTCTGTTCAAATGAGTCCATTTGAATATGAATAACAGATAGGGGGTGCATTATGATAATAGCTCTCAATTAAACACGAATATCTACATATATTCCTTAAAGAACCTGGAGTGGAATATTAGCTTGCTAAGTGCACTTAGCACAAAAGAACGAGCTGGTTGGTTCATAACAAGATGATATGATGATTTGTAATTTTGCTTTATATTTTCGTTTGAGCATCTGACATTAATGCTAATGAATTATCTTAGTTTTTAAGCCTTCCTGGTTATAAAATTGCTTAGTGGCTGTCAATTGTGCGAGTCAATTTTCAAAACCACCCCCATTGGCTGGTGAAATTAGGCCTCTGTGAGGGGCCTTTGCACTTTTTATGTGAATAGAGTATTGATCGGTATGTCAGAATAATAACTTAAAATAACCTTTGATAAGTGCCAGAAATAACCACTGACTAAAAACTGAGAACTTGAGCCTTTATTTGAGAACAGAAATGCTAGTTATTGTTAAGGCCATTCTTTTCCTCAACTGTATATTTATTACTACTTGCAAGCCATTATGAATCATTATCTTGTGGTATGTTTGGAAGTAGAGGGACCGTCTACTGTATATTGTGAGAGTTTAAGAACTTGCTGCTTATGCAGTATCTGGACCAATGGAAATGGACGATTTAGGATCTCCATGACAACCAGCATGGTCATGTGACCTGTCTCCAGTGACCTTATATTTAGTCTTTACCCTTCATGCAGTATGATGGGGTCTCTGACAGACTGGGTGTTCTCTTTAACGTTTACCACTCTTGACTCTAGCAGTCTAAACTGGTTACAGACAACATGAACTTAAGGAATCTGAACTTAAGGAAACCCAAACTGAAATGGAAAAAATATTGTTTTACCTGGTCAACCGGGTTTGCGTTAGTACTCATAGATTTTTACTCGATTAGACAAGTGGCCGACCCACCAATTGAAAATGTTGTTTTAAAGCGTTCAAATGAATAATACCAGCAACACGCCCCTTGATTGAGTTTTTGAGAACCTGATATTTACATTTTCCCCTTTACCAGTTCACTGCTAAATCTCTGGTGCACACAGACCTGTCATCACAAAGAGACCCTAGATGGCATTTAAAGACACAACCTGGTTTTCACTACCGTCTCAAATAAAAGGTTCAATTTATGACTTACCAGTAATTTTTCAACATTTTTCGTGCTTGAATTAAGAAACAAAGTCTACGAGTTGCGCAATGCATCATTCATCATGTTGATACCAAAAACTTTTTCATTAAATGTTTTTTTTTTTGCTTAGATGATGATGTTTAGACAATCAGCGCGGGTCCTGAATTATGTATTATTCGTGATTGGGAGCGCTGGTGATTTAGAGAGGTCAGAACTGTAGACTTATACAAAAAAAATATGGCAGTATAATGACACAGTGGCATGAATATTCATGAGAGAAAAATTAGAGTCGTCTGTGATAATTCGAGGGTTCTTTGTTCGTTTAATGGCTGTAAGCAGCTTGTATCAATCAGATAGATTCCATAAACAGGTATAACTTCGAATACACTGAAAACGTCAAAGGGAAATTTTGTATATGCATATTTACCCAATTCAAACGAAATCAACATTAACGCTCGCCTGATTATCATAATTATACAGGTTTCTATGGAAACCTACTCGTCCTTTATTTTTTGATTCATTAAGTTTTACCTTCCGGCACATTTTAATTATTGTGTTTTGATGTTCTAGAGAATGTACAACAGTGTTTTAAAAGGCTAGATTAGAGGGGGATTTCAGCAGACTTAAAAGTGTGGCCTTCGGGAGCAATTTTACAGGTTTGGGGTGAAGGGTGTATTGCAATGTATACACCAGCATTTAAATGCGAACGTTTAGGAGTGTATGTGTCATCTTTGAAAATTCATTTACATTATGATGCAATTACTCGGCTAAACATTCTATATGTTATGGCATTGAGAATATCTGAGATTTTTTGCTGCATCTTCATTCTCTCTGTGGTGTTGGTGAAATAAGTTTAACTCCGCAAAGAGACTCACAAATGTGTGCGCACAGATTCTTGTTAAGGACGAATTGCTTTCATCTGACTTTGCAGGAAATAATTACAAACATCGAGTTTTGGGGAAAGTTTCTTTTTAGCTTTTCCATCATGTTGGTGCATTACAGATTACAAGGAGAAGTATATTATAGTGTTCCTGTAGCTCAACTGGTAAAGCATTGTGTTAGCAGCACAAAGGTTGTGAGTTCGATTCCTAGGAAACACGTACAGATAAACGGTATAACTTAAATATACTGTAAGTTGCTTTGGATAAAAGCACATGCCAAATGCATAAATGTACGTATTAAAAATTGTCCCTAAAAGCCCACCAAGGACCAAACCAGTTCAAAACTGGATGCATGTCCTAATTGCCTGAATGTATCTCTATATATTGCAACAGTATTGGTTGATTGGTTGAACAGAATTGATTGGTTTCAGTCATATAGCATATATTCAGGATCATGCACTTATAAAATAAGCTGTCCTATTCACAGTAAAGGCTCGTTTCATATTTACAGGTTGTTCTAATCATGTGACATTACGTTCACGTTCCAATCTGTAATATGACGCACGACTCTATAAATTTGCAGCTTTAATCCATTTAAGCTTGATGGTGTCTTTTAAATGTGTGGGCTTTCAAATGAAAACCGATCAATGGAGATTTGACAAACTTTAAACTTCGATAATGGAGTACAGTAGGACAGCTACAGCAGCTGTGTGGACAGATGTCCGAGCCCAAGAAAAGCATGCGTCGTTTCCATCAAAGCAACAAGCGAGCGATTACAGTCACGCGTGCACAGTCGCTCCTGCCGTTTGCAGCACGCTGACAAATTTGCATCTGTTATGTTGACAGAGTTTCACCGGGTGTGCATGCGAGCGCATGCGTGTCTGCGCGTGCATGCGAGTGTGCGTGTTAGTGAAAGAGAGGCGCTTATTATAACTCTAGTAAGGGGGAGGGAGCTGTCCACTAGCAGGTGCTGAAATCCGCAGATGCGCATGTACGTTCAGCATTTCTCATTGCATCACACGTATCAGGCCTGAAGTAATATCTTCCTGACATATACAGCAGTGGTTTTCAGCTGGTGATAAGCCTATATACTTCCTATCCTAACTATCTATATACTATTTAATGCGGTTTCTCATGCTGTCCGTGACCCCATCTAAATAACTCACCATTTGAGAGCCACTGATTCAATGACCATATTCAGTATCATTTATTCCTACAAGTATTCACACAGATTATTAATTATTGTGTGTATGAATAATAATAATTATTAATCTTAAAAATAGACTATCGTGTACTCTATACAGAAAATCAAATACAGCAAATGTGTGCGGTGGTGAATCACATCTGTGACTAGGTGCATTTTACCCCCAACCCCCTCCACCCACAATCCCGCAGCGGCAGCCGCGAGACGTGAGCCGTGAGTATTGATGTGAGACTGAAGCAGGGAACCTGATTACTGAACCTTCTCCTGCTGCCTTTATGAATTTCACGTGTGATGCAGAGGCCACTGCACTGAAACATTAGCCAGTCTATTTCTGGGTTTCCCCAGCCATGCATATTGCTGTCTGCCTGCTTGTGTGCAAAGCATTTTCCTGTCCTCCTCCTCGCATTGCTGTTTTCCTCCAACCCGCTCACCCCTTTATTTGATCTCCTCCTGCCATCCATTTTTATCTCGAGTCAAGGAAACAGCGGGGGGCTGCTGGTTGCACGACGCCTGTTCTGCACTGTCCTTCTCGTGACCTTGGAAACGAGGCGGCTCCGCTCTGTCACTGTGTTCTGCGCTCCGCTCCTCTGGCTCGTTGGGGCCGAGGCCTCCGCGGGGATCCAGTCAGTGTGAGGCTTCGGTGTGGGTTGCAGGAATTAACGGAGCGTGGCGTGATCACGTGGAAGCCTGCGCTCCGGTCTGTGGGGAAAAACCGAGGGTGAAAGCGACAGCCTGAATCACAAGATATAATTCGGCTCTCCTGTAGTGACCCACAAATGGGATGAGGAGGTACAAGGTTTTTTGTCTGGCTAGGGGAGGCTGAAAATTGTAATTGCAATAGCGTGCTGAAATATTAGGCATTGACAACAAAGATTTAAATTTATTAAGGACTGATAGCCAGCTAACAAATTTAGGCTGTAGGAACGTTACCCTAACGTTTCCATTAAGTAACAAAAATGTTTCAAAAAGTTAGTTTGGTATTAGAATTCTTGGTTTTAAGAGCATCAAACATTTTTTAAAACATTTCACGACTTAAACGAAGTACCTAAGAAAAGTATTTTTGATATATAAGATACATAAAGTTAAAAAAAAACATTCTACTAATGTTACTGTAGGGATGTTTGTTGATCTTTCAGAGGGAACTTTTAGAGAATGTTAGACAACATTCTAAGAGCATTCCCAGTTGAGTATTTGCCCATTCATAATGAGTTTTGGTGTTTTGGGGTGTTTTTACATTCATGAGGGCATTTTGTTATCACATAAAACACATGCATGTCAGATTCTTCATACTCATTTTAAACAGGATGACAAGATAACAGATAATAAATCTGAGTTAATTACTATGAGGGCATTTTTATTCCTATATTTTAAACATCTGGGATGTTTTGGTGACTTCCTGTGGAATATTGCGTCTGAGCTTTGGTTAATTTCTGATCCTGGTGAGTATGACTGTGGCAGTTACAGTAATTACTGGGCTTTCTGTGTTTCACATTGTGATTTTGTTCACTTTGTCGACTTCCCTTCGGGACAGCTGTGTGTGTCTGATTGCTGCTTCTTCACAGCCATCTATTTGAGGTTTAACCATCTGCCGAAGCTTGTGAGTCCATCAGCATGAAGGCACCACTGTGAGATTTCCTGTGGTCTTCACTAAGAGCTGATCTCCCATGATGCTCTCTGAGGCCGTCATACATTTGCCCTGACAAGTTGTATTTTCACAGCTAACAGGGAATGTTCTCAGAACGTTGGCTAGAAGTTTCCTCAAAGCTATTCAATGAAGTGCTTGCAGTAATGTTAGTACAATGTTTTGTTAACATATCAAAAATGTTATTCTTAGGTCGTCAGTGGAACATTTTAAAAACATTGCAGAATTAAAAAATGTTTTAACAACTGGACAAAACAGGATGTTTTGAGTGTTCCTTGAACTTAAAATACATTTTAACATTTTTGGTACTTAATAGAAAATTGTTGGCTGGTTTGGCCTAATTTTAACCTGTTTTCCATGGGTATTTCCAGCTTAATTTGTAAAAAATTTGAGCACCAGTTTAAGACATAAAATGTATTAAACTTATACTGGTCCGGTAAGTTTGTTGTATGGGGCAGTCTTGTCCAGCCGGGTTAGAGGAAAGAGCGCCATCACCTGGTGTCAGGTAGACACGCAGTCACAAAAAACACCAGCGCGCCTTAAAATTCTGACACTGAAAATCATACCAGTCTCCGAATATACAGTCAGATGTCAGACAGACTGAGCCCATGTACTCGTTTTTCCAATCAAACGATGTTTGTGTGACTCACAATCGTGAGAAATAAAAGGTTGCATGTTACCTATTACCATTATCAAAATGACTACAATTCCCCATTTAATTCTTATTAGCATTTCACAAACACTCGTCCTGTTTTCCGTTCCGTTCTGTTTATTGAATCCACCCACGCTATCAGATACACTAAATGAACCCATTAGGACAATGAGAACAAAGCATTAAAATCAGTTTAATTCGTAATGAAGTGCTTCGTTTCTGAGTAATTCCTTTCCATCTAATGTTGCCATAACAATGCTTCAGTGATATTTGTGGCTGAGTATTTTGCATTATTACGTGCTTAGCTTATTAGAAATAAACGCATTAGTAAGATACAGCCACAAATATTCGAAGAGCCATGTGACACAAAAGAGAATTGACAGTTTTGGGTAAGCAGACATGAAAGATCATATAGCAGCTACAGTACCTGTTATGAAGCATATACAAACAATTAAACTGAAATTTTGCATAATTATAACATTTACTAAATCAGTATTTACCGTACAAAACAAATGCTTTTGATGTTGTAGGTAAACCCATAATTATTCTAGGTTGTGTTGGATTATTTTGCTTTTTTTTAGCGTTGTAGCGAGTTGAACAAAATTCAACTTTTTAGTCTCTTGTCGGCATCTGTCTAATTTCTTTCTACCAAGTGAGGGATAAATTTACACAAATGTATTGTAGTATCTGATTGGACACAGTCGTTGATGTCAATAACAAATGAATAACATCATTTTTACTCGTTTTGTAAAAGTTAATAAGGATTTATTGATATTAAGGATTTCATTGTAGCCATGCATGATCATATAGTTGTTTGGATTTTATTTATTATTGAGTTTTCTCCCTGTTGTATGATACCCTGTCGGAACAGACCTGTGATCTATTTTTCTGGTACTTGGACACTCATATGATACAAGTTTTATTGCTGTGTAGTAGTTAGTGCTACCCAGCTAACAGGGAACATTCTCAGAACATTGGCTAAAATTCTCTTAACGCTCTCAAACATTATATGTTCTCAAACAGGACATTTTGAACGCTCCTAGAACATGGAATAATGGAATTGTTAGGGAAACGTTCTTACAACGTTATATTGGTAGCTGGGTAGTGTGATTTTGGCTTCACATACTTCCTGTTTATGTTTAGGCTGCTCATTTTTAAAGCGCCACTGACTGTGATTTACCTTCCACTACATAATTGAAAAGAAAAATCAATAGAATTCACTTGAGATTGCTGTCTCTCTGGAGCTCTGCCTCGTGCCTAATAAATCCATTCATTTTTAACCTGTTTTTGCTCTCATCTGTAGAGCTTTGCTGTGTTTCTGCTAGCAGGGAACATTCTCAGAACGTTGGCTAACATTCTAACATCTAAAAGTTCTTTCGAGGTTTTCAAAGAACGTTCTTGCAATAATGTTAGTAGAACATTATGTTCGAGTAGTTAGTAGAAGGTTAGAAAAGTTGCTAGTTCTTAAGCAACAATGCTGGTTTTAACGTTCCTAAAATACCATGTTTAACATTTTGGTTACTTAGTGGAAACGTTCTTACAACTTTTGTTAGCTACAAAAATTGTTAGCTGGGTGGCCAGTAGCTGTGGGAGGTGGATCCATTGTGAAGCTTGGAGATCTGCTGCGATGCTGTAACGGTCTAGCACGCTTCCTCTAGATGCGGCGATGCGGCACGCATGACTGGGCGGATCGATGGAAGGGCCGGTTTTGTTTCTTGTGAGGCATGGGGAGTATATTGATTTGTGGATAATCATGGGAGCAGTGGGGCCTTTAAAAATTCACAATCAAGGCTTAGAGGGAGATGCCACGGGATGTATATTTCATCTGACCCCAGACACTGGCTGTGTTCTCAACGACTGCGGAGGGCTAGCATACTGCATACTGCATACTGCGTGCACACTGTAAAACCACCTGCTATTTTTAGAATTGTATGTAAAACAGTGGCAATGATGCAACATAGACAGTATGGTGTACTGTTTATCACATGACTGCATCACCTGCATGTTTAATTTAGCAAATAGTGTTCACTTATAAGAAATAAATTTAGCATTTTTTGTTAAAATATAACATAAAAATGAAACTAAACCAGGATTAATAAATGTAGTAAAAGTCTTGTTTATTGTTAGTTCATGTTAACTGTTGTGTGCACTTACTTCAACATATTAAACCTGTCTCATTGCTTTATTCTTTAGTTTGTTGTTGTGGATTGTTGTGATTGTATGTGATTGTACAATAACGCCACATATGTACGTTATATATATATATATACCGTTACACTTTTTGGTACAGTATCTATATAGAAAAGTTTTAGCAACATTCAAAATGTCTGGCAGTTTTTTTGACATTGTATTAAAGTTACTGCTTAGTTCTAAGAGCGTTATTCAAACAGATTGAAAAAATGTTTAAACTTTTTAATATGTTTCACTAACAACTTGAGAATAGCGTTTTTGACATGATATATAAGGTTAAAACACGTTCTACTAACGTTACGGCGAGTATTTTTTGATACTTTGAGAGAACTATTAGAAACATGTGCCAGCGTTCTAAGAACGTTCCCTGTTAGCTGGGTGAAAACAGGTCTGACCTGTGGCCAATCCTGACTCTGCATGCTGAGAGTGTGTGAACAGCGAGTGACTGGAGAGCTGTGCCATTTCTGAAGGTCACCTCCCTCTTACCTCCCTTATCTCTTAATCACAGCTATTACCACACAGAACACTGTTTGTTTGTTTGTTTCTGGCTGTTGTAG
>JAZGTJ010009397.1:0-19445 GCA_036877575.1 Botia almorhae
GATCTACCTATTTATCCTTTCATCCCTCTATCCATTCATCCTTCCATCAATTTGTGTTGAATGGACAAATCTATCCACCTACCTATCTATCTGCCCATCCATCCATTTTGATCGAACTCGCTCTCTGTGAATCTAATGTCCGTTTCTTATGTTGATGAATTTGTTCAAATATGAAGTGTCAAAACCACATCATGTTCCTCACTCCAGTACAGTGAGTCAAAGATTAACTCCAGTAGAATCACATGCAGGAATCACAGATTGTGGCACATTACACAAAACATCCTGATTACAACATCCTGTCTGATCTTCTGCTACACAGTCTGTGTACCAAGATCACAAAGACACACAACCCACACTTAGATCATGATTGGCAGCATTTACTCAAAAAGATTAAAAACTAATTCCTAGTATCCAATGCCAGCTAAATACTGAACTAGTGTATTGAACTAATGTACCGCACACGTATGCTGGTCAATATGGAAAACTAATCTGACCACTCAGGAAGTACAAGGGTTAAAGTGCAAAGAGTTTAAACAGCCCCAAAAATACACAAACGTACACAAGAACATGTTAAGAATATCTTAACATGAGAATTAAATACATTTTTAAATAGGGTAAATGAACAATACCAGATAAATGTGGGCATGCAACTAAAACAAGTTATGAAAACAATTATTATAAAATAACAGTTAAGAATCCACTAAAAATCAATCGCGAACACACTAAACAGCAATTAAACCTCTAAAAATATTCATTATGTAAAAATCAACAGCGGCATATTCAAATATAAAGATTACATTGTGGTATCTACTACTGTAAATCGATTCTGAAACCTACCTCAACCAGCCCAACATTTTTGACCTTTAGAGATCGACCCTGAGGCAAAAACCTACGACACAGCGCAGACATTCCAGATTCAGGTAACCAGTGAGTGTGGTCACTGGTCGGAAAGGTACAGCAGATGTGGCCGTGTGTCTCTCTACCGAAAAACACAAGTTCTCATGACGGCAACCAGTGAAGACATCAAGAGGAAGTGACTTACAGACTTTACAGACTTCTGCAGCGTCTTTCTGTCTTCACTCACAATTGTGCTCTGCTTAAAGACACAGCGCACTTCCTTTCAACCTCGACCCTCCTTAGTACACAAACACAGCTGCATTGCTTTGCAGAGTTTAACTGATTTAATCAAAAACAAAATTGACAGTACGATCAATTCAGAAGCACAGCACCTAACAATTAACACGCACTTCCTGTCAACCACACTGACCTGTTAACCAACATGACAATTATAGGTCCGACCAGAAATAGGTAACAACATTATTTAATTACGTCTATAACCTGAAAAACTCCCAGAAAATATAATAAATTTACCTAAAACACACACACTGTGGCCCAGCTGGTCTTATGTGACCATTTTATCTGTTTTGTTGCTATCGTCAGTGGACAGTTCTCTGAAACTATGAGGTCATGGATTTTAACATGAGTTTGTTTTCACAGAATTGCAAGGGCTTTGACAGCAGGGTTTTGTGCAACGGAGTGTATTTAAAACACAGAGGTACAAACTGAGACCGCAGCTTGCCTCTGCATCCTGTTCAACTTCCCTACTGTGCGCCCAAGTATGACAGCGCAACGGTGCACAAAGCTGCCGATGCAAAGCCACTTCTGCAGCAAATGTTGAGCAACCTCAGACCATGCAAATGTTGCTGTGTTTTAACACCATCACCAGCATCACCGTCATCTATGGGAACCGTGGGGAGAAACCCTCAATGTTAAATGGCAATTTGTATAAGGGTCACCATAGAAACCTACAAAACCAAAAACCTTCTTTCGATGCAGGACTTCAGAGAAAGTCTGGTGTTACGAGGAAATGTATCAGATTTCAGTCAAAATAACATAAGCTGACGTATGTTATTCTCGTGAATTAGCATGAATCTTCGGCCATTTCAACGAACACAAAATAAATTAAACTCTAAAAAAACAATAATCCTGATGCATACCGTAAAACACTACCTTGTAAACTTCCTGTGACATCACTTCATTAACATAAACGGTAGTAACAATGGTGTTTTGGCTACAAAAGTCTATTAGCCATTTAACCCTGATAACAACAAGCCATGGTTTTATTTGTAGTTTCGATCTTGCCAGATATAAACACAATCTAGGTTTACAATCTAGGGCATAAATGAGTCTTATCAGCGTGTGATTCGTGATGTTTCATGAACACAGACCTTGTTCTTCTTGCTCATCTTGCTCTTGAGGTAACTGAAGGTCCGGCTGACTTTTGTTCCTCCAGCTTTGCCTTCACTGTCGCTCCGTAAGGGACCTGGATCCTCCTCTGAAATACTGAATGAGAGGAAAAAGGGGAATTTTGTTAGAAACTAAATTAAAATTAGAACAGGAAAAATCATCCGTTTTAAACCTTCTAAGTAGGCAACATCATAAATGATTACCTGGAATGCATGTTGCAAAGCTATTGACATAATTCTCCCATAAAACATAATACAATTGGGTAAAAGACTAAACATATTCCATCTATACTTTTCAGTATTGAACATAGATACTTTTACCATTATTCACCATATAAATCACTGTTTCTCTTAATTCATTTTTCATGGCTCAGTGCATCATGGGATTGGCTACTTTACAAATGTACTAAGTAGCTGGTTGAAATGAGTTGAAATCTTGCTTTTGGAACAGGCTCTGTGCCAGAAGCACACCTACACTTCTTTAAAATGCTGCCTAGGGAAGCAGCATGCTGGTGATTGTTTTAGTCAATTAGCATGTTTCAAAAAGTTGCAAAGCTAATGCGGCAGTCGTACCTGTACGCTAATGACCCTGTTGTACCTGTGAAAGAGCCCAACCCTAAAACAAGAAAAAAAATTGATTAATTTATTAAACCAACAGTACAATGAAGGTGTAACTGCCTCTGAAGGAAACACACACAAAAGTACAACAAATATTAAGCTGGTTACATGCTGTACAATCTGTAAAGTCTTTTACGACTGTTGCTTGTTAGACTCTGCGTCTTTCATTCCAGACTGCATTGTACACATTGTGGTCGAATCAGTTACATCGCACAATTTCGAAATGTCTGACACCGCATGACTTTAGACACTAGAATTATTTACAAAGCCATTATTTACTCAACCATTCCAAACCTGTATGACATTGTAGTCTTCTGAGGAGCACAAAAGATATTAGTACACTGGTAACCAAACAACACTGGCACCCATTGACTTCCATTGTATGGACACAACAATATTTTCTGAAGTTGTTCCACAGAAGTCAGTCATACAGGTTTGGAATGACAGTAAATGTAAATGAGTAAATGATGGAAAACGTTGCATTTTTGGATGAACTATCCCTTTTATCAGCAGTCGGTGAACATGAAACTAAGCGATCAGGCACTGTCGCTTAGTTTCATGATCAAGCACTCAAGCACACAAATCATACAGAATGCACCCAGAATTTTGTATTTATACAGAAAAAAAAAAGACAACTTTATAGCATGAAATAAACCAATGCGGCCCTGCAAAAAACAATGCAAGGATAAATTTAAAGCAAAATGTCACATTTGCAACAGAATTGTACAAAAATCATAGCACTGGACATTTAGCAACCACATTATCTGCAACCACAAAAGCTTAACACAAATGAACGACTGAGTGATTACACATTGAAAGGCTGAGAAATCAATTAAATTCATAACCTTTCGGATAGTATAACAGTCCACGAAACCATTATGTTTGGTGACAGCCAGAAACTCGATCCCTTTAAATAGCTGTCTAAAGTCTATAAGCAGTACTATGAAAAGTGTCTATGTGGATCTGAATGACAATGAGAGACATGGAGAGATGAAGCCAATGGAAAGAAACTAGACAGACGTGGCAAAGTGTAATACTTAGGAGACCTGCCATCCATGCTGATGTAACTTGCAGCACTGCTGTGAAAGCGTGCTTGTGTCGCATTACTGCAGTCTGATTTTTCAGATCGCAAGACTGCGTAGCTAGACGTGCTCCATGTGCTTGTGTAGAGTATGTTTAGACTTTGTAAAAAATAAATAAATAAAAGTAAAAAGCGACCAAACAAGTGCTTGTAGATTGACAAATTCATCAGCCAAAAACATGCAAGTTATCATACAAGTTCATCTAAGTTATTGCTTTGAGAATATTGCTTTTTTTGATGCTGTTTTCTTTAACCATTGGTAAGATAAATGGGTCGGGCTTTGAAAACGGTACAAAAGTTTAGACTAGTATTTTTAATCAACAACTTTCAACATCGTTATAAAAAAATCATTCAAAAACACAATGGACAATAGAATTGTGGGATGTGTTTCAAACATTGTTTCTTTTGACTGAGCTTTCAATAACTTAGTGACACAAAGGAGGTAGGGTACACAATTTATATTAAGCAGGTGTCGGGAAGGGTCCACGCCAGGCATTGTGGGATATTCTTTTACTTACTGACTGTATCCTCATCATCACTGGATGAAGAGCCAATAGAAAAGACAGTTTTAGATTTGGGGAGCAAAGGCGAGATGCTGAAGGAGAAGGAGATTCGTCGCTTAGGTCGCGGTCGTCCAATCGCTGGTGGGTTCCGTTATGACATGGGCAAAAAAGATCAAAGCAGGCATTATAACAAAATAGGGTGCTAAGAAGTGCATAAGTACACCCTTAGTTAATGTCCACTCCCTTGAAGTGACACCAGAGTGAGATGAAAAGGGAACTCCACAGCTGCTGAGTTGAAAAAGACCACCAATAATCCCAGTCGACACCGGACAACAAAATATTTTGCACAGCTGAGATCCAGTCTGGCCAATCATGTGTTAGTGTTGTGGGTACAGGTAACAGGAAGTGAGCTGTCAGTGTGAACCAAAGTTTCGCTTCCGTCTGAAAGTCTAAACTCTGCAACATCATATCTTGGGTTTACTTTTAAGATTAACTTAAGTTTGCATTCTTCTTGACCCAGAGCAGTGCTGCAGAGCTCAGAGTGGAATAATGAAATACTGGAGAGCAAACAAGAGGAGATTAAACTCACCATCCAGGTCTTTTTGACTGATGGTCAACATAGACACAGATTTGGTGAGAATGGGGTGAGGAGGCGGGACAAATCTCCTTCCGGACTGGATGGACTTCTGAAACATGAGAACATCAAAAGTTCACCAGCACTTTCTTCAATAGAATTTTGTGTTTCAGCAGATGGAAGAGGTTTCAGTGAACACAAAATAATAAAGGATAAAAGTAGATGATAATTTTATTTAAAACTTTGAACACAAATAGTTAAAATAGTTAATTGGTTAAATGCTTGCCATCACATTAACAGATGTGGTGACAGGTGTGTATATATTGGCTTTACTGCAATGCCTGCCATGAATATGGCTCATCCAATCAGATTTCAGAGCTGTCGTCTACCTGACTGTCCAAACTGCTGCAGTCACCCAGGTCTGATTCCTGCTCTTCTTCAGTAAGAGACACGAGCGAGCCCCTCTCTTCTCTGTCCAGCTTTGACGGACAGCTCGGTTCCTGAACGGCCTCCCCCACGCGCTGGATCGTACTTTTTCTTCCCTCCTTTTCTGCTGTGAGACCTTCCAGGCTGTAGCTGCATGCAAATATAATCAACTGTAACTACACTGGTTCAGATAAAATCAGGGTCAAAATCTATTATGCCAGCACATTATATTATATTATATTGATATTTATGCCACGATTTATATATATATATATATATATGTATATATGTATGTATATGTATAACAATACAAATAATATACCATAATATTATAAAATGTAAATTTTTCCATTCAACCTTCAGTTGAAACCATAGACACAACCACACATACACCTCGTTGTGGCTTACGTTTAAACACATGCAAAACGACCAAACTGCAAGACAAACAAACAAAATCTGGAGCTATATACACCCACAGAGATCACTACAAACACTCAGCACAAAGAAACAAATGACTGAAAGCATAAGTCTATTGGCAAATTATGACAATACAAGCTTTGTAAACTTGGCCAGCTGACAGGGACACGTCACAATCCACTGACTCACGCTATATGATCTCTTGACTTTTTAAAAGCAAATGAATTTCGTCCCTGAATCATCACTGATATTTTTTGCAATTTTTGGACAGAACATTCAAACAAAGTCTTTCATTGTGAAAACAATTCAGACATGAATGTATCGATTTCTTTACCTTATTTATTTTTATTTGGTATTTAATTTACAGAATTATAACTCAAGTCATTTTTTAACAAAGCTTAATATACAAATAAGTCTGTTAAAATGATAAAACCATGAATATACTGTTTATATATTTGGACGCGTTCTAAATGCATTGCGTTCATAATGTGAAATCTGTGGTTACTCTTCCTACATATTCATACTTCCACTAAAAAACCCCTTTTTAAACTAGCCAGTTAAAAGCAATTAAAAACGGTCACAAGAAAAATAAAGTGTACTGAGAAAAATTCTTGCACCATTTGTTTGCATATGCTGCTTGGTTCGGATATTTTGTTAAGTATTTTAAGGAAACAAAGAGGATCTAAAATCTAAAGAGCGAGTTATTATGACATCTTGCTTAAACAGGAAAGACAAACAAACAATAGAAAAATCTCACCTCTCATCAGGTTCAGAGATCCAGATCAAGATGTTAGTCATAATTAGAAATTGTTAACTACCAGTTGCGGTACTATAGTTAACTCGGTCTAAAGTGCTGTCTTAAGAGGATATATTAGTGACTGATGTTATTTTGTCTGAGACAATGAAGTCACAGGAAGTGACTGTGAGAGGGTTTGTGGCCTCAGATGTTTGTCCAGTAAAGCGAAGGGACTAAACCAGACAGGATGTGTACTGACACATACACACAATGCGACATGCATGCAGATATGGCATTGTCGTTTCACACTGTGTGAAACTGTGTTCACACAAAGCAGTTTATGCTACGTTCATCACAACAGGCTTATTTCAGACGCTTCCTCTCTGTCATTCTCGTTTTACCTTCTGCTGTTTATTTCGTCGGCCTCTGAACGCAGGACGACCGACGGACACCAGCTCATGCTTCATGTGAGTGGAAGATGATGGACGATGGAAAGATGGACGGAAAGATGGACGGACAGACGGATGGGGAGAAAGAAAGATTTTGTTAGTACAAGTGATGTACGATACTTTCAAAATTGACTAGCTTGTGGGTTTCATGAACAACTAGCTGACAAACTGGTTTTCAGGAAGTCTTGTATAATTTGAACCACCAGACTCTGATCTTGTGAATTTTCCTCATTCAAGCAGCTACATATAGCTGCATGTATCTCACACCATTTAAACTGCGTTGAGCTTTACGGGAAACGATTAGATGTGATTTTTATGGCCCTGCACGCGGACATGTTTTCCGCAGCATCTGGTGCTGAAGTCACACTGTAACATTTTAAACTTTTTCCACGGGCGGTTCGACATCAGTTGGGCCCCAGCTTGAGGGGCCCATGAATGGAAAGAATGAAGATGGATGATGGTACCTTCTCCTATGGCCCCCGGGTCTCCGCGCCGCTTCACTTTGCGCCGTACTGGAAAAAAGGGATGGATAAGGATGAAGAGAAGATGGATAGGAAGAAATACCGATACAGGAACTGAAAATGAACATGAGGAGCTAATGAGATGATTGACACACTCATCAATGCATTGGGGCGGGACTATCTGTCGGGGGGAGTCTGCCATTGGTCGTCTTCGTTTTTGTCGTAATTGCGTTTGGGTGACACTAGCAGCACAAAAATGAGAAACTTCTGCTTGATAAACCTGATTTACTTAAGAATGTGGAGGCTAGTAAATGATAACAGAGCTCATTTACATATAGAAGTCATAAAGATACAGGAACAATAACCTGTTTATTATAGGGTCAGAGGTGGGAAACAAAGCAAAATTATGACAAAACAGACTGACTTAATGAAAAAAATAAGATGCACCCGATTAAGTGTAATATACTATGGAACACTGTACGCAGTATTCCATATTGTATGCAGTGTTCCAAGAAGGAACGCAGTAGTTTGCGCATCTCTCTAGAGTCTATCTTAAGTAAAGAGTATTAGCAGTCAGCTGCATTTACCATTGGCAGAAACACAGTCTTGTGTGACCTAAATTCAGCTGTTTCTCACAGAATAACCGCCTGCTGACAAACCCTCAGAGGAAGAATCCCTGACACCGAGATTCCCCTTCATAAACACACACACATTTACAAACCATACAAAGATAAATGATCCGGCTCCGAGCTGGATACGACAATGACAAAAGATAAAACAAAACTGGGCCAAGTAACAAAGTGTAAACTTAATCATAAAAAGTGTCTGATTACATTATATTTCTCTATATCAACAAACGCCATGAGTGCAGGGGTGGCATTATACTGGGTGTTTCCTGAGTGAGGTGCTGACATTTTTATTGAAAAATGTACAGGAAATTAAATGCCAGGCATCTCCCAGCTATTAATGCGTGCAAGTCTGTTATTGCACTCTGCCTACTCCCCACAGATTTTGTTATATAATTGTCTATACAATGAGAAGGTCCTGCTCCCAATACTATATGAATGACTAGCCATAGCAAGCGGTGAGAAGCGATTTTGCTCAACTTTAAAAAAACTTTAAAAAAAGCTCTTCAATACACCCCACCCCAGTTACCTTGTTTAATGTCAACACAAGACATCACTACAAGCGAATCTTCCCTATTTTTATACCGTTTTCTCCCCTATTGTTTTTTGTTACATTGTATTTTCTGTAAAGCTTATTTTTTTAAGCTTATTACTAAGCTTATTTTCTCAGTCTCTGCTACTTTTTTCATAAAATGTGTTTTTTTGAAGTTGCTCTGAAATGCAATACTGCGACAAGCTCTACAGAAATAAAACTAAATTGAACATGAGTCTATAATATCTACATTTCTAAAAGCTCTATTTGATGTTATGCTCCTTAACAAGAACAAATTTCCTTCATTTTATGTTGGAGATCTATACCTGCGTTGATTCATCTCCATCTCTCCAGCTGAATTTTTCCCGGGGCCCCAGCTGTGTCTGCGGAAGGGAGACAGGGATCGAATGGAGGTGCGTAAAATAGCCGAACGCTCCGGGACGTCGGTCAGACGGTCTTTTCTCTCTTCCTCCTCAGTTTCTCCTGAAACAGGAGAAGCTCCAGGGCTGTTAGGGAGCATCTGTACGGGGTCTGATCCAGGGGCCTCTGTGCTGGGCTGAGGAGCCGCGCTGGGGGTCCCCAGACTGGAGGTGTCATCCGTGGAGGAAGAGTAGGACATGGATATACCACTGGTGACAGTGACACTGTCCTCAGCCTTTGGCGAACAGAAAGAAATATAAGAAAGACAAAATATCGGTGTGTAAACAGAGGGTAAACAAGTCGACATTTTCTTACTGTATACAATTCACGATGTCATTTGGTAGAAGTGATTTTAACCAGTGTTGTTTTGAGCCTAACGATGTGTTCCAACATAAAATGTTTGGAGCAAAAAGCAAAGCGACAAAATAACAGCTAATCAGAACATATCTGATGTTTGGTATTCCGCAATGTAGAGCAAAATTTTGTACCAATGAGATGTAGACGGAGCTACCCAGCATTATGTAACAAGAAAAACAAGCAATAAACTGTATTGTTGCGACAAAAACTCTGTAGAAATGAGCGCTGATGACATACTGTACCACTTTTGTACATCTGCAACATACACTGAAGAAAATACTCATTTTTTCTTTTAAGCTGTAAGGCACACAAGCCGCATGAAACCGGAGTTCTTTCCATCCTTGTTAACCTTACATAACAGACACACACACATGCAGCCCGGACAAACTCATTTCCATTCACAGCAGCTCATTACTTTTCTCACATGTGTAGACCACAGCCAGGCGCGGGGTGTGGTGAGCTAACAGCTACATTACACTGACCGTAAGCCAGTCATGAGTTTATGAGGCTCGGTGATGGGAGAAAAAAAACGCTTCCAGAACTCAAGTCAAGCTCAGGTTAAGCGCTGCTTTGTTGTAAAGCGGAGTCAAGCTTGGGAAAATGGCTTGGGAATAAAAAAATTCCATTTTGGAATTCTGAAAGAAGGGTGCGAATGCAACCCACATCATTCGCGTTGGTGACAAACATGGCGTCGCTTAAGATGAGGTCATTTTAGAACTAAAAAACCTAAAGAGATATAGGAATAAAGCACTTAGAAGAATGTATTACATCATCATTACTCATTGGTGGGGGGAGGGTTAATATACCATCACCACAAAGATGTTCAAAACTGTGAAGCTTTATCCTCAACTTGCCAAGAACATTCCCAAGATGTTAGCAGACATGCGAGTGTAGCCCGTGATCTTCAAACATCTTCAAATGAAAGCAAGGAATTCTTTTGAATTCCCAGTGTTATACTTTTGGGTGTTTGCAGGGAAGCACGGCCTCGTGAGTCAACACATCCCTGACTCAAGAAGAGGCGGGAAAGTAGCGGGGAGCTCGTATGAGAGGATGAGGTCATAATTACAGCCCTGGCCCACCGTTCTGCTCGCGTCACGGCGCAAGACAGTGTGTACAGAAAATTACCACTGAAACTAAGATGCATTGCATAACCGCTGTATTTGGCAGACGGGCTCGAACAATGAGGCACAGTCTAGGGGTGCATCATTTTGTAAAGAGACGTAGAAACAAAATAGCAACTCTCGATCGAAAGAAAACACAGAACTGGCCAATAATGAAAGCAAACAAAAAAAACTCACGCCCACAAACATGTGCATATATATACGTTTTTCGGGCCCACCTTATTATTAAAAATGCTGTCCTCCCCCAAATCTTGGCTGAAGAGGGAGTCGCCATCACTGACCGAGCCTCGCATGGTGCTCGCAGACTCTGTGTGTCGTACGCTCTCTGGTGAGGGAGTCGAAGGGGGGAATTCTGGGAAAAAAAGATGTAAAACATAAGATAATTAGGTTATCAAAGTTTACAAAAAATAAATACAAAAGGAATAAAATATACAATAATATTACAGTCAATTTTTTACATGTAGCTTTTAATGAAACTGCTTAATGAAGACAAAAATTTAAGTATTGAGTATTTACTAAAATTGTGCTTTTATTTTGTAAAGTTGCTTTTTGAAACAATGTGCATTGTGAAAGCGCTACAAACTGCAGATAAAACTGAACTGAACAATGTTCTGACTCTGAACTGAATCTACAGACAGCGAGTTGCTAAGTGACTCATGTGAGTTCACTGTGTTGCATCTCGGCTTGCAATCCTTTCAGACAGGAAGTTGAGGTCATCGACTTAAGATGATCTTATTTGACTAGTGGAGGCTTTTGTATTGACAGGAAGACATCCATTTAGTCTTTTGAGCCATTTCCCATGTAACACAATGTGGGCGCTATTTAGACTGGAGTGCGCACACAAAAATATGAGACAGGACAACATCCTTTCATTATAAAGTAAGGAAATGTACTGGGCAACTGGCTTATTAAAAGATTTTGCACTGAAATTTACTGAAATGTATGATTACACGATGCAGTTAAAATTGATACATCTTTCAAAATTAATTTAATAAAGGTTTTTTAAAGGTTTTTTGATGCATCATCTAAATTCTCATCTTTATATTAGTGTTTTATTACTGACAGTAAGTATTGCGAGTGACTTAAGCGGATTGTTTACCTGAACTCACTGAACTGGATTTGTCCTCTTGAAGCCCAGCATCTCGACTGGCATCAACTGCAAAAAATGTTTCGGTCTCTCTGTGGATCTGCAATGAGAAAACGGCCGATAACTTTAACAAAAAAAGAACCACCTAATGTGAAGAATCATCTAATCTGAAAAACACAACTAAGAATATTCTAAGAGAATACGGCAAAGCATTTTAGTCCAGCAATCCAAATAATGTTTCAGACAACACAGAGTTTATCTCTCTGCTTTGTGCCACTGCATCACCTAGTTCAGTGGTGCCCAGCCCTGTTTCTGGAGGATCATGATCATACACATCTTGTAGTTTTTAACTACACACCTGATCGAATCCATCATTTTATTAATAGAGTGCTCAAACACCTGGAATGGGGGTGTCATATAAGGAAGACGTGTCAGGGGGAATTGGGATGAGAACCAATGACCTAATCCAAGAGATTTCCTGGTCATTTATATTTCAAATGTTCTGTAATCTGTTTAAGAGCACGCTATAATCTAGCAGGATACATTAGCAGAAAAATGACTTCCTCTCCCATCTCAAGCCTGGAAACGCATGTCAATGGTTGGACAGCAAAAGCATTTTCCCTTTGACCACAAAATTTACTTATTGAGGAAATGCACCTTTCTTGAGCATATGAGTGGAAATATTAGCAGAGGTAAGAGCGTGTAACTCGTCAGTGTGGTTGGAAACCCTCAAGGCTGTGATTTGGGGCAGGAAGGGTTTCTGGGTGCATGTGTGGGGCATTCAGAACAAACCCAGAGTGGAATGTAACCCACATTATAAACATCACGGCCCACTAACGCTCAACTCACAGCAGCTGTGAACGGACCGTAGAGATCTAGAGCTTGAGGCTACTGCAGAAACCAAGCGGTCGCCTTTTGATAATTTATCGCCCTTGTCTGTTCGCACCTTATTTACAAGCAATCAAAGCAACGCATTCCTATGGACCTACTCCGACTGAAGAAAATAAAATTCATCTGACAACCGAAAGTTTTGTTTGTGGAGAATGGGTGCATTTTTGGTCCATCTGTCTGCCAAGAACTCGCTGACCAATAAGATGCAAAACTGGGTGTCATGTGACTGGAGCCAGTGCTGACAGCTGCCAAAGTAACTGGTCTCTGAGTTCAAGGAACACATTAAAGCCAAAACGAGAGCAAATGTTAGCAAAACCAGTTAGCGGCTCACAAAATGCAATACGAAAATTGCAATAAACCAAAAAAAGTAACAATCATAAATCTTAAAGTACTCTGGTGGAACCTTGATACAGCAATGGATTACTTAAGATTAGCACTTTTTGGTCTTTTTTTGTATGTCTAACATCAAAGGAAAGCCCTACAAATCTGGTCTCAATCGACAGAAAGATGATAAATAGGACAGAAGGCTAAAAAGATCAAAAGACACCAAGAAAAAACCCTACGGCGGAAACAGACGCTCAGGAAGTTTCCTGCGCACCTCATCTGCATGAGCATCATCAGCTCTATTCATCGATGATTACGCCCACCCACCGCCCGTCAGAAGCATGTGACACGCTGAACTCCCACGCTCGGTGTGTAGCCACTGTGTGCATGCACGTGTGTGTGGCTCCTGGTCATAGACCTCCTTTGTTTGGTCGCTGGTGGACGGACACTGGTCTAGTGTGGCAGGCGAGAGGGGCGTGGGCTCCTTCAATAGAGCCATCAACAGCTGCGGCCTTTTAACTCAAAGACCGCGTACGAGCGAGGGAGAGAAAAGAGGAGATTTAAAAGAATAAAATAAAAGGAGAATCACTGGATGCAGTTAGTGCACACGCCCTGAGTGGAGCTCATGGGAGAAACGCAGGTTCGAATCTGCCCTGCAACCCAATCCCCTTTCTCTTGCTAGTGACTAACATCTCCCACGAATAATGTTACTCTTTTAGTGTAGACACAGCCTCTTGGCATCAAAAGGTGAGATTTCACTGTTCATGACAAGTCATTCCCAGCCCCAGTGGCCGTTGACAGAACCCAGACAGTGCCGTGGGACTCGGACCAGCTGGAACTGGTGACTCTTACTGATCCCAGACAAGCACATCAACCCCAGTCTGACAAAGGGACTCAAACAGAACCATGCACGCACATGCAAAGACTGTCCCCAATCCTTCAATCTGTATTATGAATGATCAACTTTGTTTTTCAATGAGTGCGACAGCAAATTAAAAGTCTGGAGCATATTGTTGTAACAAGTCTGTATTCCCTCAGGAAAAGAAAAACACAAACAAAATCTCTTCAATGTTTATAATTCTAGACAGCAGTCAGATTAAAGTGATAGATTAAACTGTAAGTGAAGAACTAAATATTACACTTTACGCCTTACAAAAAGACTACAGTAAATCTAATCTCGTTTAGTGTTTCAGAAAACGTCTCGATAACGTCTCAAACTTTGCTCAGATTTCTCAAACCCCAGTCCACAAGTCATACATTTCAAGACCAAATCGTAAGAGCTATGCTAGCTACACATAAATTAAACATTACATGAGTCACTAAACTCCTACTGTATGACAACAATTATCCTTTTTAAGTCCTATGTCCTTTAATTTCTAAAAGAAATGTTGAGAAACATCCACGAAGTTCACACTTCACATTATAAAACATAACCGATACCTACATTAAGACTTACTTCAGCTATACACATGCGAGCTTTGCGCAATAACATTTTCCAAAGACTCAAATATGCATTTATGTGATCAAATCCGCCGGTATCCAGCTCCTTACATACTTTGTGTCAGTAATGGTAGTAATGGAGGTAGCAGACACACACACACACACACACACACGCACGCACGCACGCACACACACACTTCCAACCAGACATTATTTCAGCCAATTACTGGATCTGTCTTCATGCAGTAATGGAAAGCCCTAACACCTTACAGGGACTCCACTGAGAGCAATTGCACTTAGATACATGCCACAGATGGGCAACAGCCAGTCTGGGTTTTGTTCTTAACACATGGTTCGATTGATCAGCTCCGTTCTAAAGATGCAGTAACTTTACATAAACCAAGCACGATTTCTGACTAGTGGTTGACCAATATGTTTTTTTAATGATTGATGCCAATATCTAGAAAATAAAGGTGGTCAATGGATGATTATCGTAAATAATGTAATGTAATGTACAGCAAGTAGGATATAATATCAGAAACTCAAAAAAGGCCTGTAGATGGAACAGATCTATCAGGGTGTGTTTATGTGTCGTGAGAGATGCAGCAGGGCACAATGGGGCTTTCAGCGGATGCTGGGACAAAGAGCTCATTGCAGGAGATGATTTATGGCCTAACAATGTAGATATGAAGTGATGTCATCGAGCAGCCCTTCTCAGACAGACGCGTTTTAAAAGTGAATTTTAAACCCGCGTGATGTCCAGTCTGTAGATGCGGAACTGTATTATAAATATAAAAAGGCGAAAACAATTGTACGCAAAATTAATGAATGTAATCATTCACTATTAATTTGGTAATCTAAGTTGTATACTTACAATACCTGTACTATATATATATATATATACACACACACATACATACAGTAATGATTTCTGCATGAAAATTATTGCATGCAAGTTACGCACGAATGTGTGTATTTGCATTGTTTATGAAGGAGACCTAGTGTGTGAAACCGTGTGTGTTTAGTCGTGTGTGTTCTGTCTTAGCCAAGAAAAAAGAAATAAACACAATGAAATCATTTTGTGTGTGTGTTGTGTGCGTGAGTGTGTGCGTAATGCTGGCTGTAAAAAGCTGCCATACGTTTCCCCCAGGCATGCGGTCTAATTGTCTTTACAACACTGCTGGTGAGTAAATGGGGCGCAACAGGACATTGTTTGTATTTAAAGCCAAGAACACCACAACACTTCATTGACCAGTGTGTCCACTGCCTATAAGAGAGAGTCAGCAAAATATCCACTTCCTAAAATACATGTCGTCCTACATGTGACCTATTCTGACACACCACCCCTTCTTCATCAGTATTAACATCCTATGGGAAACCATGTCATACAGGAACTGCCTTTTCCAAACAAACTCTTCCTTGGGAAAAACTTGAAGCCCAGGATGGGACAACAGTGGGCAGAACATTCAGTGTTTGCATTTTCTCAGTCTGCTCCATGTTGCTAAGATGTTGTGTGTGGTTGCCAGGGTGTTATGTGTTTTGAGTGGACAGGTTTGTTGCTTGCTGGTCAAAAGTCTCTATCATAGTCTTGTTTCTAGACATGGCTTGGGTCCCTCTTAAAGTCTTTGGGATTTTTCCCTGCTACTCTGAAAGGTATGTTTTTAGGGAAAGGGAGAGAGATTTTAATGCCAAAATGTCTTTCAAGTGCTCTGGCTCTGATGCTGTTGAAATCCAAACACATCCGTGGTCTAATCATGGAAAAGGCGGCTGGAGAGGTGGGCTATATTTAGGAATGACAGAACTTCCGAATAGCTTATGAAACAGAGCAGTAATCCACTGAGTGGGGAGTGAGACTGTCCACAGACTGTGGTCAGAGCTGGGCATTCTGGACACATTCCACAGATATGACTTATGAGTCGTGGAAACAGGAAAAGCTATGACATGGAAGCGGGTACCAGGAGACAAATACACAATAACAAATACACACGATACGACCTCAAAACTCCCAGACACGCACGCGCTGCATGTTCGGCACATGGCAGAATTCTGTTCTGCATAAACACTTAATGGGCACAGACGCACTGATTTGTCACAGTTCTACCTGTTTCGTGCAGGTGGTTTTGGGTAAGAACATCTGTGAAATGATTTAACGGGGTGTTAAGTAGCCATTTGGCTTCTCGATCAATATAAGCAGGTCCTGGTTGAAAGGAATACGCTACAACAAAGGCGTGTGTTTTCCACGCGTCAATCCGAAAGTGCTCCCCTGGGCGCTCTGAGTCGGGTGTGGACAACCTGTCTTTCTCAATCTGCACTTAAAACTGGACAAGCACCTGCGTTTCTGTTTTTTTAACTTCAGAGCGTTTTAACAGCCCCTATTCATTTCATGTCACAGCAGGTTAACATGGACTGTATATTACTATATCACCATTAAAACACGAGCATATCTAAGGTTGATTTTAGTTTAAAAAAATATGTAATCTCTCACCACTTAGACCTTCAACTACAACCATAAAATATTTTAATGCCCAGTGTCGCGGTAACTTAAACGAACAGTAATGCCACTAACTTAGCAGTATCATAACTAGCTCAGCCATTTTTAAAATACTGTAACTTTTCTAGTAACAAGCTACTTTTAAAAGTTAAGTTGCATATTTCAGTGCTACAATAAGGCTCTCTGTTTTAGTAACATTGTTGCATTAGTTACATCAGATTGCACATCCTACTTTGTAACTTTCATTGTAGCTAGCTAGTTTCAAAAGTATAAAACCAAGTGTGGAAAAAAGCATTTACAGTAATATGCTTACAATATAAGCCTAGCAGACAAGGGTGTGCAAATTAACGTTTAAAACAACTGAAACCATAACCATAACCATAACAATGACTTAACTTAGCTTCTATGCAAATCTAGCAGTGCAAAGCAATTTGAAAGTCATTCATAAACAGGTACATAAAACGTACCCAAAATTAAATGTACATAAAATTCCCTCATGATAATTCTCGGACCTGCTGCCAGCTCATGTCAGATGATGGAGAGCAGAGGGAAGCAGAAAAAGTGACTGTGGATAAAAACAGGCTCTGATGCAGGTTTGCACCAATCCACTTATCAGGAGCTGTAATGGAGGGGTCAGACTGTGGAAGGGCCCTTTGTGTGTCTGTCTGTGACCTTCACTGATACAGTACCAGACCTGCCACTAAATATACATCCTCCATCCTACTTATGACATTCCAGCCAGTGTCCGTACTGTTCCCACACGCACACAGACAAACACACGTTTAGTCAGCCATCTAAATAAAGACATGCCATTGATTACTGTTTTTATATAAAGCTCACTGCAATTACTGCAGACTAACACTTATTTATTCTGCATTCGGAATAAAAACAAATATACAGCATACAACCGTTAACGTGAATAAAAATTATTTACTGTATCTTTGTCAAATGTGTCAGATCTATAAATTCAGAGGGCAATTCAAAGGGCGATTTTGTCTCACAGTGTAGCTTTGCAAATCCACACACACAGGCATGTATGATAGATCCACATGATTAGTCTTGCACTGCTATCAGCCTGATACACTGAAAAAGACGCATGCTTTAAAACACGTGATATAATTTAATAGCTTTAAAAGCACAGAACATACCTAAATAAGCACTGTGAACTGCTAAGCCTCAAGTTTCAGTTGACGTATGATATTTACTTTGACGACAAAAGTTGCAAAAATGTTGATAAAGATTCTCAGCCTCAAACTCCAGCCTGCCTGCAATGAAATGCCAAACCGAAGAACCGAGGCAGAAACAGTGGCCAGAAATTTGGAAAGCAGGCCTCATCGTTCCCCATCCAAAACTGAACTCCACCCAAGCAGAGCTCTGCCTGAGAACACGCGCTCTCACACACACCCCTTCATCTCAATGCAGACACCTCTGGCATCGCCGCTACGTTTGCAGCCAACGCTAATCAATGCAATGTGACGGCACACGCAACTGTCAACCACACAATCGACGAAATTTACCAGCGTGTCGTGACAAGTCTTATAAACAAAGAATGACAGCTCAAATGCTTGTAAACAAATCTGAAATAACTCGGAAGACTAAGAGTTTAACTTCTACTAGCATTAGAACGTCGCAGAAAATGTCTTGAATCTA
Source organism: Botia almorhae (assembly GCA_036877575.1). Taxonomy (NCBI): domain Eukaryota; kingdom Metazoa; phylum Chordata; class Actinopteri; order Cypriniformes; family Botiidae; genus Botia; species Botia almorhae. The sequence continues at coordinate 18,451 of JAZGTJ010009397.1, forward strand.
CATCATACCTTTATCAAAACCACGTCCACGGATCTCTCGCCCTTGGCACAAAAGCTGTACCGTCGCCGATGGCGTTCATACATTTTTCCCGAAGGTGAAACGTCAAAGGAAAGAAAACACGGCTGTAGTCCAACATGAAGCCCGAGACTTGGAGTTCTCCGTCAAGCTTAAGGAAAAATGAGCAACTCTGCACATCTGCACGGTGAACCAACCCATTCACATGCCCCCCCTCCCTCTCTTTCACACACTGCTTTCCTCCCCCCTCCCTCCCTCTATGACTCGCTCGCTCTCTTTTTCTCCCTCTCTTTTCTTCCCACTCTCCTTTATTTCTCCTCGGCGCACTCCCTGCCTCTTTCTGCTGGCTTTTCTTCTGCTCCCTGTTTCCTTTTTTCAAAACGGACTCGTCCAATCGCAACTGATCTTTCACATTCGCCCTCCTCCTCATCCTTCTCAAAATTTCAAACCAGCGACAATAAACAATAAATAATGACAATAAATACGCATCACATTTTTATCTAACTTTCTATGACGGACTGGATTTAAACCATTTCTTGAATCGTTTGTGAGGATACTGTCACCCGCATAGCACAGTGGTGTCAATTCAAATATGCTTATGCCAAACAATGGTGCAATGTAAACACAACTGAAGTTAAAGCAAACCAATCAGATTGCAGCTTTGTAGATCAATCTTTCGCGTGCAACATGCATCAGACGGTCAATGACCGAACAATGTGCAGTCTGTGGGAGTGTCCGTCTGAGACCAAAGCTATTACTATGACAACCAATGGACTGTAGATATACAAGGTATTGGCTATTCTGTCTGGACAAACAAATCTGATTTCTTCACATGCAAAATGACAGTGTGCAACCAGTTGTTTTTTTTATTTATTTTTATATATACTCTTTTGATCCCGTGAGGGAAATTTGGTCTCTGCATTTATCCCAATCCGTGAATTAGTGAAACACACTCAGCACACAGTGAAGTGCAGCACACA
>JAZGTJ010009398.1:0-19444 GCA_036877575.1 Botia almorhae
AATTTGTGTGCCCTCGAAATCTTTCGGAAAATGTACTTTTCATGTACCTCTGGAACGGCAGAGCTCCTCTGATGACATCAGTCTGACGGCTTGGGCGGAGCCACAGTCGTTAACCACCATCCCAAAGGTCAGTCTGCTGTAAGATTTAAAATGCCACTTTTATATAGCCTATTAAATTTCAGTAAAAACATAAGCCATGCCCTCTATTTTTCAGTTTTACTTTGAATCACATCAGAACACTAAAGTAACGTCAAATTAATGCAGACTTTAAAGAAAGGGAAAATGCTGGAGATGTTTTTTTTATCAGTTTTGCTCTTCTACCTATTAACAGAGCATCAGTGTCTGTTCTGTGCTCTAAACACCACACACACTGACAGCCTAGCATCAACAGAGTGGCCACGTGTGCTTTTATCAGTGGCACTGCAGTGTTTCAAATATAGAGCCCTGCACATGGAGTGATGGGTTGTGATACCACCCTCTGGGTAAATTAAGCCATGGATTATGCTGTCTCATGCTCTGTGAAGGAAAGAGCTACATTAACCATTGACATCCCATAATGCATTGAGCAGACGGCATGGACTCAATCCTCTAGGTGTTATGTAGTAAGTTTGATGAACTGGAACAAACAGCTCTAACTGCTTTCCTGGAACGGCCCACCGTGCATACCAAATTGTTGACTGGCTCTGAACCTAATCTGAACCTTTAGTTCTAAGAAAAACAAAGCCAGGCACAGACTGATGCAAGCAGGGAAAACATGCCGAAGTGTGATGGGAAAATCTCCACCTACAGATTCCCTCAGAAAGGCAAGCAAAACAAAACAGGAAGGTGATGAAGAGGTGGCAAGGAATCTTCTACAGGTGCAGCTGTATGCCACAAGACAGGCTGGACAAGTTTAGCCATTGTGTAGCTAACAATAAAACCATTAAGCCAAACATGTGTGTGAACTTGCCACAAGTTAGTCAGGGAAGAAGTCACAGTGCCATAAATAATACCAACTCAAGTAACTCAAGATGAAATGAAATGAAGTCCATGAAGAGATGTGCCATACTGCCACACATTCCCATAATCCCCTAAATCTCCTATTTCTATGAAATTGCTAAAACTGAAGTTATTGGACATGTGGCATTAGTTTTTTATCTCAAATCCTTCTTCTGGACTGATCAAGTCTTTAATGCTCCAGACGACCGCCGTAGTCATTTTCACTAACTTAACAACAATTAAAACATAGTTAAATATATCTCTCGTCAAACTTGAGGACTTAGACTTGAATTAGGACTTGAGTCTAACTTGAGGACTTAGACGTCTGTCTTTGCTGACACTTACCATTAAGATTGTGTACTCACGTACATAGCAGTTTTTCTTAGCCATTATTCAAGCGGTCATTATTTACAAAGTTGTAGACATCCCCACCCTTGTTCTTTATTTAATATTTTGGCTAACATGACTATATTTTAGCTACTAATAGGCATGTAATACTCTTAGCCCCATTTAAAACATTAGCCGTATTTAAAAGCTGTGCGAATTTGTGCGACTAGTATTACAGTATGACCACTGAAATGACAGGATTAGCAATTATTAGCATGGACACTTTCTCATAATTATGATTTGTGCGTTAATTTCTTAGTACTGTGAGAAACCCTTTTCATCTTCTATCATATTGTGATTGATGACTAAAAGAGTTCAGAAATGAAACTTCAGTTAGATCAAAAGCTGGTAGATAAAGCCTTAAGTTGAGCAGTTAGCATTGGCATTCTCTAATAACGTTGCCATAATGTGAGTCTTGGATCAACTCCCAGTTTTAAATTTCAGTGGGTAAATAATCCCTCTAATTAAACCTTCCCACTCAGGCGTCGTAAAAGCTGAAAAACTATGGAGAAACAGACATCTTATCAAATATCTCCTCACAGGGGCTGACACAGAAGCCTTAAAATGTTTAAGCATGGGACTATTTCACTACCAATGGGAGTGATAGAAATCCTCTATCTATTTACAGCTGTAATTAAGAGTTGACAGTGGCAAAGTTCGACAGTGTGAGTAATAGAGCGCTTATTCATTTCTTAAAGGTATTGAGATACAAAAGTAAATGGCACAGATTTCACTTTACTGAAGCTGAAAGTAACATGGCCACAGATTTAACCTAATTTAAACTATCACTCAGAAAGAGCCGTAACTGAAATAGGACCAAATTTTGGTTCCTGGATACTGAAAATCGACCTATTTTTCATACCAGATTGTTTTATATAAGATTACTTTACATTAATATGTTTGGCAGACACTTTAATAAATGGTACATTTGACATGTACATTATTTATCTTTGTGTATGTGTGTTTCCTGGAAACCTGGAAATCAAACCCACAACCTTTGAGCTGCTAATGCAGTGCTTTACCAATTTCTTTGTCTATTCTTTGGCAAATACCAATATAGTATGGCAAGTATGTTTGACAACTGTTTGAACCGTTCCCTCCTGGACTGATACAGCTTTACAGCCAAGATACATTTTATTGCAGGAAACTGACAAATAATCATATTTTTTCTTTTAAAGCTCACAAAATGTGTTCTATAGACTGATGAGTGCACTACTGTATAGCAGGAGGAAAAACAGCATGTTTAGAAATTTATATTCTTGCTCTGGAAAATCCCATAAAATCGGGGAGAGCTGGAAGCTGCTGACTGTGCGTTCACAAACCTGCTTATGGCTGCAGTCTGGAGACAGGGTGCCATGCCACCTCTTTATTATGAAACCATTTGGAAATATGTGGATAAATGAGAGTGTTTATGTGCTAACATAAAGGTCTGACTTTATTTACTGTATATCATGACAGAATCGTATTTCTTACCTCTTAGAGCGGCATGAATATAAATACGTTTAAATTTTAATTCTAAATAATTAATATAAAGCGAGATTTGATTGTAAAAATCAAACCTTTTGCTGTGTTGTGGAAGTTATCTTGCAAATAGTCCAAAATTAGGCCTTAGTCACTGTGTTTTACTGGTCTTACTAAATCATTGTAGTTGTCCAGTAACGTTAATGTCTATTCAGAGTTGTTTCCTGTATTATCTTTTTCTGTGGCTCGTTTTTGTTACTGACAAAATGATTAAATAGTTCGAACGTTCCGCAAGTTTGTATTATTGTGTTCTGCACACAGTGAAAGTATTCACACCCAATCTGCACACATCCTGTACAGCTCAGAAGAAGGAAAAAGCTCCTTGATTTCATTTGTCTTTAAAACAATGCGAGGCAGACAAGCCCTCGCCCTTTTGTCATAGCAACCAGCTCGGCCCTTGTTCAACGAGTGACATTCTAGAGATATTTATAAATGTTAAATATTCTCTCTGTGGGTACAGTCAGGAACAATGCAATTCAGATTAGGGTAAATGGGTCCTCTGAGAGAAATATAAAAACACAAAGGCATAAAGCCAGTGTTCCACCCCACATGGTAATAAATGATAGTGATAAATGTAAACGTGTCGGTGAGAAAGTATTGACATTAGGTTGAAATCTGGGCTCCCTGTTTTCAGTTCAACGTGAAGTCTCACATCCTTCTAATGTGTTAAGATAGATTAGAAACAAAAAGGCTATTGCCAGGATTTACCAAACAAAGATAACCGCAGATGATTTGAAGACAAACTTGTTAAAGAATCTTGATACTCTAGTTTGTTGCATTTCAGTGCAAAACTCTTTGTCTGGAATCCTTGTTAACCAGGAAATGATTAAGGTTACATAGCCACAGTCTAGGATTCAGAACTAACCTGCAAACTGTAAATTTGTTGTGTGAGATGTAACTCTGATTTGCGCCGTTGCATCAGTGAATTGGATGTAAACGCAATGCAAAAACTGCATGCAAATAAACAACATGCTTAAAGTTAACAAACTTTAAACAAGACTATCCTAAAGGGTGAAATTTTTCTCAGAGCTAATGTGCTGGCTTTAATTGGATGCTGGGGTGTATGCTATTCAATGTACAGTGTTTAATAATGTAGTAAATAACCGTGTTGCAGTGAATTTTGCAAGCACAGTATATATGAGAGAGGTGAGGGGAGCTTAATAGCAGTGTGAGTCAGCTGGTGAGTGTTTAGGGACAATTTAAAGCACTTACCATAGACATGTGATAAATCATTCATTTGTTGCATTTCAGTCAAGTATACCAGTAAGATATAAGTCCAGCCTCTTGTTGATAAACACAAAACAGTGACGTTTTTCACAAAATGTTTTGTTCACCAGTGTTCCAATACTTGTGTTTACTTTTAGAGCTGAAAAGAGAGGCAGCAAATTTCCACTTGTAAAATTGTGCTTTATAAATGTCTACAGCCCACAGTTAGCTTGGCGAGTCATGGCCTTCTGTGGAAAGTCTTAACGGTTCTTTTTCCCTCCTCCCCTTGACTGCAAGCGGCACATCTTGCTGATATATTTCCTGCTGCTTTAACTTTAATTGCTACAGCCAATTTTTCAATTCATTTGCGAGTAGAGAAACATGCAACCCCCAGGTAGTTCTCTTTTGGTTTTCCATTTAGTGAGAAAACTCAAATTACCCCTTTGGAAGATTTCTGTGTGACTCCTATAATGACTCACTAAAAACCAACAATCAAGGATATTTCTCATACAAATCGGCGGACAGTTGCTCATTTATAAGCACAATTATAAGGAAACAGGTAGGGGGAAATTAGGACAAATGTGGCACTTACGTCAACAGTGTACTGTATTGTATATTTGGGCATATTGAGAAATACAGGGAGCTGATATTAAACTAGTTTCCACCCCTTTCCCACCAAAATGCATCTAGTGCCTCTACAAGCAGCTGTTTGTGAAAAGCTTGGGTGTTGTGTTCATGCCTCCTTATTGCACAGCTTGTGGCTCTACAGCACAGTAGCTCATGCGTTTCCTTCCTGAGGGGGATATGAAACGCAATGGTCTCATATTTTCCTTTTGTAACGGTTCCTCCACAGATGCCTAATGAACCAATAAGCCCATCAGCTGTGTTTCACGAGGGGCAGTGGTTTCCAGTATCTCCACGAATCAGATACGACATGCTTCATACATGATAATGTCAAGCAGAGATTAGTTATTGACTCTGATAAATTCAATAGTCGTACAATTACGAAGTTATCTGGTCTCATTCATTGGTTACAACAGTGCGCTTTAGTCAAGAGGAAAAAGGTGTTGTATATCCCATCTGAATGTGCAGTGGTAGATTAAAGTCATTTGTGTTTTGAATCCTCTAAAAAGTTTAAATATTTATATTGGTTGCTCTGGGGTGATTTGAAAACATTGCTTTGTTCTTGGCCAGCCCGACACAAGTGGGCAGGGCTTTCTGCTTGTACAACCAGTGGCACAGTGGGATGTGACTTATTCATCATTATAATATTTTTTTTGGTGTAAATATAAAAGTTCTATTTTAATTATTTAAAGGTGTCTTTGCTATATATCTGTTGTACACATACAATGTACAAATATGATTGTGATTATATTTTTGTGACTGTTTTTTTTACACAGTCAAAGCTAGAAGCTTGACTGTTCACATGGCAATAACAAGAGAGGCATTAATTTAAAAATTCCACATGATACCTCAGCATAGCAACAGGCAGAGATGTAGACCATAAACCTCCTGTAAAAATCCTAGATGACAGTAGAAGGATTGAACAGAGTACAGCAGACAGATGAGTTTCAATTACCTGTGCTCTTAAAGTGATACAAAGACCTTATATAAGCCGTCAAATACATTTCTTTAAAGATGATTCCAGTGGCAACCAAAACGGGTTTAAATTCTGTCAATCACAGTTTAAGGTGGACAGTTCATTGCAAGGCTCCTTCAGAAAATCCATTCGACTGAATAATTGAAGCGTCTGAAAAGCCTCCATGAATATGCAAGAAGTCAAAGTGTCTTGGTCTCGCTGTTCCATGTGCCTCCTTTGGGAGTCAACAGCACATCTGGGCTGTAAAGAGCGCTACACTCATCATACTGCAGTGAAGACTTCTGCCTCAGCATGAGGGTAATTACCGCCATGAAATGAAATGAAACAAAATGACATTAAATGGTGATGGGATGACAGAGATATTTATGGATGCCAGTGATGTCACTTCCTGTAATACATCAACTAGGAAAGACATTTATTTGCAGTGTAGAATCTTTAATAAATTTTAAAAGTTCTCTAATGATTATTAATGACCTGATTTGTCAATATTATTGCATTTCGCACAATATATATAATCCAAATGTGAAATTACTATTTACTATTGTACAGGACTTGAATTGTATATATTAGAAGATATATTTCTTGCTAATTGTACATACCTGCATTACATTGCACTCATAGTGGCCTTTTTGTTTTACAGTATACACAAAAATTCTCATGGTGTCACATTAATTAAATTGTATGAATTTTCAAAGTATACAAAAAGCTGTAAGTCATCAAATAATCTCTATCCTTTGGACAGTTTATCTTTATAAGGATTGCAAATCCAATATATATTTTAGCCTTCTAGGGTTAGACCTTCTACAAGAACTGTTTAATCCCACGCCAATACTCACCCACTGCTCCGATATACCCTTGAATCAGGAGAGTGGACTTATCAAACATGGAAGGGTTTTAGAGCTACATTTGCATAAACACACGCATGGGCTCAGCGGCTTTATGTGAACTGGCTTTGCATGAAAAATGGTTGCAATGAGTGGAGGTTTAGGAGTATTGGGTTTGTAGCTAGATATCAAAGTTAATACAAAATCCACTGACTGTAAATCATTGGTCTGGTGTCTCTCATAATTTTAGGACCCAAAACCTTCTCTTTAATTAACATTTCTTGACACTCTATGCCCTCAAACCACCAATGCAATCACAGATAAAATACACTCCAAGCAAAAAAACATCTCTAACGTCTTTAGTTTTTTTAAGAATTTAGACACCATGACAATTCAGCAATTGTCATATTGTCAATATTGTCGTACTTATTGTCATATCTTTTAACTCGTATTTATATGTATTTGTAAAATACAAATACTGTATACCAATGTACAATTAGGGACAAACTGTCTTATAGCATTGGACAATTTTAATACTTCACTGGGACAATTTAAAAGTAAACAGTAAGATTTAAAAAATTGTGTTGAACCCTAATGCTAGAAAAACTTCAATTTTTAAAGTTAGCATAAAATAAAGAATAATGTCAGAATTTGTTTACCTTTGCAGAAAAAAGTAAAATGCTTAGGTGCTGAAGCAAAGGCACATTTTTGAGTTTGAAGCTAAGCTTGCGTGGGCTTGTTTGTGTATGGATACCAATAAACTAAACGATTTCTAAATTAAACTAATAATTAAATAGTTATATAAGACTAATGAAGAAATATATGCTCACTCCTGCAGAATTTCACATGTATATGTGGCAATTATTACAAATATAACCCCTGACAGCTCGAGATGGGGGATCTTGCTGTAGGCCTTTATAAATATATATATATATATATCTGAGAGAATCGAGAATAGCCTTACATACTGTGTACTTTTATCCATGCAGCAGGACAGAACAGAACAACACATTTTACTGCCTGTCAAGCATGTAAGCTATATGTCTCATGTTCAATGTGCTCAAATGACTCATTTCTTGTCATTGCTTTGACTGCTCCAGATTCGTTGTATTTAATAGTTAGCTAAAATGGAAACAGTTATTACAAGTTATTACACGTTATTTATATTCAATTCATACAAATATGATTGTAATTTATTGACCGCAGCACTCGACTATCCAAGAGAGATTATGTTTCTGTTCAGCCGTTTACACCTGACAGATTTCATTTTGATAGTGAAAGAGTGACCTAGAATTCTATTGAACTGGTAATGCAAATACAGCAATCAAATAGTGCACCTGGCATTTTATGATGTCATACACGGGCATAACTTTGGTTTTGACAAAGGACTCTGGGTAGGCAAGCAAGATGGCTATGTAAGCAGAATACTAAGACATTACTCTTCTAGAACGCTTAATAATAGCTCTATTCACGTCTACTCGTTAGATCATTTGTTGTAAAGTCAATGTTTCAAACAAAGAATGCTTAAAAAATGTTTCTATTACATTATGCTTACAAATGTTTTGTTAATAGTAGATTTACATATCCACTGAAATAAAGGTAAAAGAAATACTAATACTAAATATATTGCCACTGTTTTGCTTTCTGTACATAATTGCACAGCTTTGCATGGCTCCAGTTCCACTAAAGCTCATGGGGGGAATATAGCTCCCTCAACATTAACAGAGATAATAAGCAACTTCGCATTCATCCAATGTCAGAAGAAATAGGCATGGATCACTCACAACAACAGCTTAGTCTCAGATACTGAGAACTTTTTCTAATCAGGCATTATTTTAAGCTGCCCACAGGTAGAATTACCGCCTTGTAAAGGAGCAGCACCACTCAGAACTGTAAAGCTTATAACTGTGGCTACAGTACTCAGCCTGCAGGACAACTGCACCAAATAAATTAACCCAGGAATGTCACTGAGGATCTCAGGCACTCAAACAATAGTCTTTCCAATGCTGCAGGCAGGAAAATGCTACCACAGTCTTGGGCCAATACATAAATCTTATGTTAGATTTACTTCCCTCAGGCAACCCACATCTTTAGTAAGGACACTGCCAGAGGCACAAAGCACACTGACCACAATATGGTGTAGTAATGCAGCCACACAAACCCACAACAAGAAACCTGTGGAAACTCATCATTCTGTAGTGGACATATGGTTGTTATTCATAAACAACAGGCTTGTATCATTCATACAAGAATTGTGAATTTGGTAATTGTTTTTGGAAAGTCATTTACACAAAAACACACCAAAACTGAACTAAAACAAATCATCATCATCTCGTGCACACGACATAACCTGGCGTAAATATTTCATTTCTACAAACTGGACTGCTTTAATTTGTTTTAAAAAGAGTCAAAAACTGAGGACAAAACGTGGTTACAAGTTCGGTCAAGTATATAGTTTTGTTATTGTGGTTACAGTGAACCCTGGTGGACAGACGTGTGAAATGCATTTTAATTTGAAAGGGCGTCGATAAATGTTGACCTTTCAATAGTGGCTTTCCCTTTTGCGAGTGAGCTTTTCTTAACGATGATCTAAAGTTCATTTAGTCACAGGAAACTATTCTCTAATTTAAACCTACATCTAATTGTAAGGTTTATTACTTCATACGTAACTGATAAAACCATTTTAATTAGCAACAAGATTTTAGGGTAATATATATGTTCACTTTTTAACTACAAATACAGTTTTAAATATGCAACAAATATGCGTTCATACAGTAAAATGAATGCACAATTATTGAAATTAAAATTATACAATGGTGTTAAAAATTTTAAAAGGATTAAATAACACTTTAATAGCAGGAAACAGTTTGTGTTACAGGGTTACAGTGTATGAAACATGTCAGCTACCTCAAAATAGGCCGATTTCCAAAATGTTACTAGCACCATCTTGTGGCACAGACGGCATCACTCGCTAATGCATGTAAACACTGCTAAGAACGTATGCGTTAACAGACGCCTGTCAAATAAATAAAAGTTATCACTATCTTTATGAATTGCATGAGACTCACCAGCAGTAGACCAGCGTCACGTGAGCACGTCTAAGCCCAGCCTCCTCTCCTCAACTTTGTTAACCTGAGGACACGCGCCTCAGATCACTGCACAACATCTTCTGAAAAGACATGACTGGGCTATACGGGCAGAGAATGGAGATAAACGTCGTGGTTCTTGGCACAGATAACGTTGGAAAGTCTGGTAAGTTTACTCATTCAGTTTCAATTGTATTTCTATAGTGCTTTACAATGTTTGTTGCAAAGCAGCTTTAAAGAAACTACAATTAAGGACGTAAACTAAGACGTGTAACCACAAGAAAAATAACAGTAAAGAAACAAGCTTTACAGAAAATAAAGTCAGAGAAAACCAAGCCATTGAATGCATCTATTAAAAGACTTATTTAGTAGTTAAACGTTTATATAATATGTATAGAAGTTCCTTACTGCTTCTTAAAAAACTGCTTCTTACTAAATGTGTTCCTTTGTAGCACTTATTGTCCGGTTCCTGACTCGTAGATTCATCGGGGAATATGGAGATCTTGGTATGTAGTCCTTTCGTTGACTCATTTATCAATATCATGTAACATTTTTCGTGTCATGTAACAGTTTTTGTTTACCTGTACAGAGTCCCTTTACAGTCACAATGTTGTTGTGGATGGACGCGAGCAAACTCTTAATATATGGGACGCACCATATTCTCAGGTAATTCAGCAAACTTTATAAACAGTTTTAAAGATATCCACTTGACTTTTTGCTAACCCATCTAACATAGAACGTTTCCAGAATGTTCAAGATCAAAAGTGTATGCAGTAACGTGAGTAGGATTTAGGAAGTAGGAAGTTGTATTTATCAAACACGTTGTTCTTAAATTGTTAGTGGAACGTTTTTAAAACGTTACAGAATTAAAACTTTAAATAACGTTCTTATAACCAAGCACTAACGTCTAAAAAACTTAACATTACAGTTTTAATGTTTTTCTTACTTAATAAAAACATTAGAAAAACGTTCTAACGTTCTTAAATGTTAGCTGGGAAGTTTGTTATTATTTCTGTAAGATTAAAGAAAGTATTAAGGGAAAGTTTATATTTCACAGCAGGACCTGTCAGCTGAGTCCCTCCTGTGTGAAAAAAGAGTCCAGTGGGCTGATGGTTTTGTGCTGGTGTACAGCATCTGTGACCGAGCCAGTTTCAACGCGGTCTCCAGACTCATTCAAACAATCAAAAGCACTAAAGACTTTCTGGGCTTTGAGAAGTTGCCCATAGTTATCGTGGGAAACAAGAGGGACCTGCATCATCGACGTACGGTGCTAAGCGAGGAGGGGAGGCTGCTTGCCCTCTCTGCTGACTGTCAGTTCTATGAGGTTTCAGCTGCTGAGAATTACCACAGCGTCCTCATGGTTTTTCATGGGCTGGTGGACCGCATCAGGGAGTCAAGAATGTCTGTGAAAAAGTTAGCAGGAATCAAGGGCATCGTGAAGAGCATGTCTGCCGTGTTTGCCCGCAGGCGAACAGATTCGTTGTGAGGCTGATGGGAAATTTGGAGATGAAGCTTACGTGGTCTGAAATGACCCATTTTAGATGCCAATGAGAGGGACTAAAAGGTTGTGCTTAACCCTTTGCTGGCCAAAGCTTGCTGAAAGTCCAGGATCTCATGTGACAAGAGCCAGGCCTTGGGAGTAAGCAACATTCAGAAGAGTGTTGTTTAGAGAATTTAGAAGACCTAATGTGCCTTCTAAAGTGATGGCTTCCATAGAAAACTCAACAAAATCAGTTCTCAAAAAAATTCTTAAGATTTAAAATCAGCAGATTATGTCAAATCAAAAATGGAGTATTGCATTGTACTCACATTTTACTCTTTAACTTCCTTTAAGCAGAAAAGATGGCAATGCTTCTGAAAACAAACTTTAGTGGGTGCTGGCAAAAGCTGGTAAACACTGGCAATTACTGCAGTGAGAATTGTTTCAGTGCTCGGCTGACATGTTATGATCTAAAAATGTAAGCAGGAAATAAGACAACATTGTCATTTGCTACATTTATCAAATACTGTACAACAAGTCTGTCACACTAGAGGTATCATCATCCAGAGAGCTATAATCAAGGTCATGTTGTAGTTAAATGACAAAGGACCGTTTGAAGATTTACTCTATGTGTGTTACATGCTACATGCACTTTGATCCTTGTAACATCATAGTATGTTTTTCTTTCTAGCTTCTGTTTTGAGGCTGTGCAAGTGATGCAGAATGTCCACATGTATTGATTTGTCGACCGCACAGCGTTTAATACTTCCTGTGCAACAAAAGCCAATGAACCCAATGCGGAGTTCCCATGAGTGCCACTGTACAGTGAAATGTAACAATCACTTATAAATGAATGCTGTATTTGTAACTTTGTCATAGTAATTAAATAAACATGGTTACTACTACAATTAGTAGCCTAAGTGTGTTATCTTCTAAATCAGTATAAAGTGTGTGGCTGGCGGTTACTACTGTATATATGGATTTATTTGCACACTTATCTGTGGATATTTATAGACCATATTAAGACATTCAGGTATTCATGTAAATTTTTTATTGATAACACTCATGTTTGTAATGACTAAAGAGGTTTAGCAAATATTTAATTCAACTCAACGTTATTACCATTATTCATTCCAATTAAGATATAGAAGGATCCAAGCATACAAAACTAAACAATGTGTCACAGGCTCATTGCTTTAAAAATACTGTTAGAACATAAATGATCATAACTTAACTACTTGTGCTTTAATGACCACATCTATAATGATTAGAATATGATTAATCTTTCCGTCCACTAATAACTAACATTTTAAAGCAACCTTTACTTATTTTTTATTTAAAGGCTTGGTTTAATGTATACAGGTCAATGTAACAAAAGGTGCAAAATTATTTGAAACCTAATTGAAAAGTGCTACTGTTCATTTTTTTGAATAATGGTACACTAGTTTGATGAAGATAAACATCTTTGATTTTCAAGGGACTAGGTTAGATGAAAAATGTAAGGTTTTGCATTAATAAAGGGGTTGATGTTACCCCTTTGTCAGCATTATAGACATCATGACCCTAGACTTCTGTAAAATGATGGCATTTAAATGAAGAGTCACAACAGTCTTGCAGGCTACTGTAAATAATAAAAACGTTTAGGCCTGACTTAATGTCAGCCCCACCCCTTTTGTCTACCTTTGGTTGACCCATTATGATTCTTTATTTTCACTCTGCATTGTGGGTATCTGGGTGACATCTGCCTTATCCTTCTCAGAGGGGCTGGGATTGGGTATGTTCTTGTTGCTGCCAAAAGAATCTGTTTTTATAAGAATCTGCTTCATGAACTTCTTTCTGGATCTCCACGGGTTCTTCAGCCCTCAATAACTGCTCCTCATAGTTGTCAGGGGGACTGGTCATGGGGTCTGCTCCATCAGATTGCAGTTCCATGAGACCACATAGACATTTTTCTGCTCCATCTTTCTCTCTCTTAGTAGACTGAGAATCTCCTTCCATGTTAGATTACCTGTGAAGCTTCTTGAAGAAAACAAAACCATCCTTTAATTTTCCATATAGTATGTGCTCGCCAATTACTGTATCCTTTGCTACTTTTGACAACCCTAATATGTTTCTGTTCATTCATAAAAAGGTATAAAAACATGACAAAATATCCTGCAGCAAACCAAATATATCTAAAAAAAATATCAGGTGTACTTTTTTAAACTAGTGTGTGCACCGAGTGTGCACTGCACACTGGGGCTTTGTGGATTATACTGTAAACACTTTGAGATTAAATTTAAGGCTAGATAATATAAACACTTTGTCTAGGGAACATTTACTTGTTTTTTTCTGAGGAACATTTCTGAGGAACAAAACTTGGTTTTCAATGGGAAGGCCTAAATCCAGCCATTAATATTCTACTCAGACAGGGCTGTCTTTTCACTTCTGTTCCATACCTAATTTTCGGACGAGAACATCGCAAACCTATTACTTAAGAAATAATGAGTCTCTCCGTGTCCCTGAAAATTCCATCATGCAGACAGACGAGAGGAGTCACACAACATCTCTCCGGAGTTCTCCTCATGTGTGCAGATATGTTGCTGCTAGAGGGCAGAGTAACTCTGGTGCCAGACCTGTTGGAGTCTCCTCCTTTTGTCTAGAAATTTTATGGGATCCCAAACAGTCCCAGGCCAGGGGTTAATTAGGGAGGGATGGGTCTGTCCGTGACCAGTTACAGCTCTCTGGCACATTCCCTGACCTCTACCTCCAAGGTCTAAGTGACTGAGGTCTGCGCTGTACTGAAGGCTGAAGAATGATCTCATTAGGGCTAAGAAGCACCTGATTTATGTAAAGATATATTGGGGTGTTATTGGTGCCCATATATAACACACAATTAAACCTTCAGATCATCAAGTAAATAAACTAAAATGAAAACACGGACTTCATTCAGAGTTCATTGCATGAAAATGTTTTGGCTCAACAGCACAGAAACGGGAAACTCCTAAATGAAAGAACAGACAAAGAAGGACAGTGTGCAATTCTCCGTAGCCAACCAGGGCAGAGCCCCTTATCTGCTACTAAGAATGTGAAGAAACGTGTGGCTTCAGCTCTTTACTGTTAACAGTGTGGTGCTATCAGAGATCTTCCACTCTAGATTTTCCACTTGGTTAAACTCAGCCAGATCCTTAAGGAACACGCACACACAAGCATCAGCATATCTCTGCCTCTCACTAACAGATAAGCTCATGACTGAAAACAAAATCACTTTTAGACTAAACAACCCAGATGTTCATAGAATGATAAGACGAAATGAGAAGACCTAAACGTGACTTCAGTTTCACAGTCTTACCAACATTATGGGTACAAACAGACAGGCCACAAACACGTGTCTGAAACAATATAACTGTGTTTATATCTGCAACTTAAAATAGGCCTTTTGCTTTGAAGACAGTTTTCATTAGCATGTGGTAAAATGATGAATCTGAATTTCAAAATTCACAATTAGGAACGTCATCTTCCAGCTGGTTTCCTGGTATTGTGATGTCATTGTCAACACCTCTGTGCCCGGTCACGTCACTCTACATATGCGATGTCCGTGCTGACAGCCTGTGACTCATTATATTATCAGACCATGTTTCCCAGAAGAAACCAGTGGGGTTTGTCTTACCAGTGGACATCTTACAGTGAGACTTGCCTGCTGTTTTTCAGTGAACTACAGATCATTCAAGAAAGAGAATCATCATCAAGAAGAGAAATAAAAACTTGGAATGATTCATTGCTTCTTTCTCTGATCTCATCTGGTAAACGCATTGCAATATAATTAATCTAGGACAGGGATCAAAAACATCTTTTATTACATCTAGATGACTATGTCAAAGAATAAACTGCACCTGGGAATAGATACTCAGCATGTCATGAGAAACTATAGCGCTCTCCAGGCTGGAAGTGGTTTGGATCCTCAAGTATTACTAAAGACCACATATCAACCTTATATTAGTTATAAAGGCATCATCAATTTGCTGTCATTTGTTTATGGCCTTCTGTTAAATAAGCAAATACTACTTTACTGCACACATAAAGCTAAAATAAAAGTTATTGCAATGAGTCATTTGAGGCTGAGTAAAGATAAACAATGCACTCAATTTCAGTTTGACCTGTCTAACAGAACAGTTACACAAACCAAATACTGGAGTACCATGAGGATAAAAATATGATCTATTCTGATTAAGTTCAAAGATGCTCAGGCAGTAACTATGATCAAATTCACTCAGTTTCATATTCTTATTCTGTTTTGTGTTTATTCTGTTTTACTAATGAAGAGTCGCTGACTGTGGCATGACTTACTTTATTTACTTCCTGTATACTACATCTGACCAACCTTGTGTTGATTGTGTTGGAGCAAAACAACTAGATTAAACAGCATTTACTGTATTATGTGCGTATGCTGTACAGATATCTGGGGTACGACAAAGGAAATACAATGTCCATATACTGTATGCGTTTAGCTTTTGTTGCTGCCTTAAGTAATTGAATAAGATACGATTCCTTGCATGAACGTCTTGCAACAGCACATGCACGTCTGTGGTGGTACAGATCAACAATGCTGTGCTGATCATGCTGTACGATGCTGTAATCTTCCTTCCCTTAAATAGTCTGGCTGCTCCTAACTGAGGTAGGTCTGTGATGGTTAAACTCTTCATCCCAAGACGATACCCTTACTTAGTGGGACGAGGTCTTTCTTCCATCTTAATATATTGTGACAATGCATTACAGCTGAGCAGTGTTAATCAGTAAATAACTACATAAAAGGGAAATTTTATTGAGCTTATTAAATTATTACAGTCACACAGTGACAAAGGTAAATAATTAAACCTTTTATGATATATGGTTTTGAGACCATAATGTGGAGCTTTTTAGTTCTATTTGGTTATCATTTATGTAATTTACTATAAGCAAAGATGGCAGCCTCCAGATTATGTACTTCTGGGGTTCCTACACTAGCTGAGCCAGCTGCCAGAATTTGGATGCTAATGCTGTAGCTCTCTCATGGTCTTTTAGAGTCTTATTCCCACCGCTTTCTTGAGTCTCCTCCTGTGTTGTCTCAAAAATGACACCTTCAAGAAGAAATATGTAAACACACTGAAGGAAACTGCAAGTCTTAAGTCAGGTAGTTGAAAATATGGTTTTGTGAAATGATGCGGAAACTAGATTTACGTTCAGGCTGAGGACTGTTAGAGAGTTCCAGGACATCAGTCATGCACCCTCGTGTGTCATCAGTCCACAGGACATCACCAAAAGTACACACTGTTTACAGAGTGAAGAGTTAGACTGTTTGTCTCTGCTTCAGCTGAACACCCTGATGCATGTGGTTGTCTGGTATTGTCATTATTACCCACACATTGGCCACTTATTCCCATTGTGTATTTAAATAAAACTATTTTAAATTTAATGGGGGGCAAATAATGTTCATAGTATTTAATAGGCATATTGTGAATGGTATTGTACCTGCTGTAAATGTCTGACAACAAAACAAACAAACAAACAAACAAAAAAGCCTAAAAAATGCCTTTCGAACATCTAAACATGGCCTTCCTGTAGGTAAGAACGTTGTCTACATTTCTGTGGTTGAACTAATTGTAGCAGAAAATGATAATTAAAAAAAACTCATATTAAATTACATCAGTTTAAGAGATAGCATTTTAACAAAACTGTTTGACAGGAACAGTACCTGACACCTGTTTCCCAGCAAAAACGATCAGATCTAGAATACAGACAAACTCCGCCTCAGGTGTCTTTGATTAAATCCTTATGTGGGCATCTCATTTTCACACAACACTTCATAAATGCCAAGGAACCATGTCTGCACACATGCTTGCGCTGTGCCTGAGTGACCAGCTTCTTGAAGGGAAACTTTACCTGATAGACTCAACAATACACGTCCCGGCAAAAACACAAGCAGCACATTGAATTTAAAATACATTTAAATTAGAATGCATCCACTTATTTCTATTGGCATGGTACCCTTAAAAGGAAGGATCACCCGAAATTGACATTCAGTCAGCATTTACTCTACATGCATTTCCAAATTTATATAACCTTCCATCATAAAATGAACAAAAGTGGAGAAATTTCAAGAAATGTTGACACTGCTTCTTTTTCTACATGCTGAAAGTGCGCGAAAATGGAGGCTGTGTCCAAAATCATCAATTTTCACACTATATAGTAGGCAAAAACCAGTATGCGTAAGTGATACATGCCTAAATAGTCAACTGCTTCCAGTGATATTTTTAATAACCATATGGGTCACATGACAATAAAAAGATGGCGGATGTAGAATGTCTGGCATGTATGCATACTGTAACCACACATACTACATACTGTTTTAATGGACAATGAGTATGTACTTTGGCTAATTCAGTACATACTGTTGGAGTATGGGTTTCAGACGCAGCCTGAAGCTGTCACTGAGGAAAGAAAGTCACATGTGTTTGAGGTTGAGTAAATAATAACTGAAATTAATTTCTGGGTGGACTGTCCCTTTAAGGAGGCCTTTTCATGGCCAGTGCTGGTGCTGACAGGTTGTTGAGGTGTCTGTTGTGTGAAGTAAGGTAATGAGGTCCGTTACAGGGCAGAGAGGGGTCAGATCACCACACTGCCTAGCAACACTACAAAGAGAGATTGTCATTCACGTCAGACTGTAGGTGTCATTTCAGGTAAAGGCTAACAGGTTAGAATGATCTGATAGGGACATTTTGTAGCGTTACTATATCATTTAATATAAACAATCTGTGAAAAAAATTATAAATTATAACAGATTATAAATCTGTGAAATAATCTGTGAAATAATGAAATAAACTATTTTAACATTTATTTACTAATGAAATAAAAGATAGAAAAAGATAGAGTCAAAATATCTTAAATAATGCTATTGTCATTTATTTATAATAAAATAGACTCATAGCTATTTGGTAAATGATCACACAATGTAAAATTATACTGCAAACCGATATTCACATCGAATGTTCTTCTTCCTTCTAAAGACATATACATAACCAAGGAACAAACCAATGAAACTGACTTTTCTCTCCTATACTGAGTTGATATGGTGACCTTTTAAGGTGATCCTAAACAGCTGTGAGAAAAGGTCACGATTTACTACTGTAATTCAGTCCAGACAGAATCACTGATGGAAACATTCACGTCGCACTATGCAGAGCAGGTTGTGTGATCACAGCAGTAGTGAGGGATCAAGCTGGTGTGTGTGTGTGTTTGTTTGTGTATACACCCATATTTGCGGTGCAGGGGAGTCTATCCACATGTGATGAGTCCACGTGAACTGGAATCCAGACACTTCAAAGCACGTGAGAGGCCAAATCAAATCAGGCACAAGGATGACTGACTCACTCAACGTGCTGTGGAGTGTCTTCCTGGCTGTGCCAGAGGACCTCAGTATTACACCGCCTCCACCCTCAGCTACAGTTTTCTTTACATTAGTCACCACCGACCAATGGGCTGTCTTGAAACTGCTGCCCTAATCCAGTGACCATGTAACCCATTACTCTGCAAGAGACAACATCAAACCCATTACTCTGTCTACCATAAACAGGCCACTAGAAAAATCATTTTTATATTAAAATTTGTTTATATTTAAAATGTTTATATTGTTTATATTAATAATAAAATTATTATTATTCTTGATCTAAGTTGTTAGTGGAACGTTTTAAAGACATTACAGAATTTTAAAATTAAACATTTGGACATCGTCAGGAGGCTGCTGTAATCAGCTTTAATTTTGCACTTATTGTTAATATTATTCTCATACTATCTGTTCATACCCCATATATGACTGTATAACCTGCATAATATCAGCTGTGTTTCTCCTACCTTGTTTTCTCTGTCTGTCTGTCTGTGTGTGCTGTGTACTCGGCCTAAATATATATCATACATATAAAGCTGCTTTAAAACAATGACATTTTGTAAAAAGTGCTATATAAATAAAGTTGACTTGACCTGACTTGACATTTGAATAATGTTCTTATAACCAAGCACATCTAAAAAACTGGACATATTGAATATTAATAGAACATTCAAAATAACATTTATAATGTTTTGTTACTAATGGTTAAAGTTAGAAAAACTTTCATCATCCTAAAATTGTTAGCTTGGCAACTGTACAGGGACCTGGCAATCTCTAGTAAAAAATATTGCTGAATGTGTGAATAGGAGATTATGTTTAAAAAACAGTAACTAAAACCATTTTAACATTCAAGTTAGCTAAGATTTTTATATGCATATCTTTATAATACATAATATGTAATATACTTCAGCATGCCACAAATTAATATGTGCAATGTATGTCTATTCATGTCCATTTTCCTGG
>JAZGTJ010009399.1:0-19443 GCA_036877575.1 Botia almorhae
ACGACATGACAACGCATTGCTGTAGACTGTTAATTAAAAAGACAGCATACAAGTCGTCACGTCTCTCACAGTTTAGACACGCTGTGAAGGAGATTGTTTCTCTCATTTCACCCAAACATATTCGTCATAGCGATTACAGCTGAATAACACTCACATTGTGCTTCTCCTGTTGTGAAATGTGCTCGGTGATTCAAAAACAACCCGACCCCAGTGAGCTGCTTATGATTAGACCACAGGAATGCAGGCCTACGTTTACAAAGTCCCCTCAAACTTTTTCCAAGGTGCTAAGATTTCAAATTATATCTGCCTTAAGATTACAATACAACAGTTCACTCGAACGTTTTTTCCTAACATTTAAAGTCCTGTTTTTAATTATTTACAGTCATGTCACCTGTATGACTTTCCTTCTTTTATCAAACACAAAATGGGAAGTTTGCTTTCTTTTAAAGCTTGAAGGCTTCAGTCCCCGGAAGAAAGAGGGAAAGTAAATAATGATATAATATTTTTTTATTCATATAATATATATATATTTTTTTATTCATATAAATAATTAATATAATAATTTTTTGGGTAAACTATTCCTCCAACACAACTTTTTACCTGTGCACAGGTCAAGCATTACCTTTAAAATCCTTCTAATCTTCTTGTAAAACATAAAGCAGTTCAAGTTTAAACTTCCAATAACTTAAACTGTATTAACCCGATAAAACCTGGATTATGGAAAACAAAAGAAACTAAAATCCACAGACGTGTCTTTCTGTAAATATGCTCCCCTCTCACCTCAGAGGTGTTAGTTGTCTCTGTATTCTGCAGGCCTTTGAAAAGCAGCAGTGGATACTGAAAACTGAGGAAGGCCAGGCAGGCAATCTGAGGTAGACTGCTCAACAGCGTGTAGTACTTATAGATCTGCAGACACGGAGAAAGAGCAGCCGAATCAATGTCAGATAACATCCAATGTGTGCAATCATCTGTCTGCCTATTCCTATATTACCCACAATTCCTTACACTCATTGGCTCCGAAAATCAATTGCGAATTGTCACTGAGAATTTAGATGACAAAACAAACAGGGCTTTTTTTAATTTCAGCCTTAAAATAATTTAACGGCTCTCATGAAGAACCTTTTCAGTCAACCAGTTTCTCAATCGGAATCTGTTTGTTCCCTTGTTAGTGTGTGAAATCCATGCAGTAGGCAGCACAATCAAACACAACCTTTATTTCAGAGAAAAAAATAAAAGCTTAATGACGTCTTTTGCCTTTTTTGTGGTCTTGTGAAACTTAACTTGCGAAACTTGAGAAAAACTAAAGTGATTAACCAGAGCAAAGCTCTGTGGCGAGTTCTTAAAGAAGCAGAACAAATCGTTTGAAGGCTTGGCCATTCATCTAGAAGATAAGAAGATAACGAAAACAAAACTGAGGGCTGATGAGATGAGGTTAATGAAGCTAAGCTAATCAGAGCAGCCATCTTTTCAAGCATTTGTCCAAAACTCAAATTGGGAAAGCGAAGTATCCCCAATGCTGTTAAATCCCATTATTAGTGGAAGTTTTTGAATGCGGTTGAACTCATACCTGTGGTGTTCTGGGACAGTCCACCTTCTGCCAGACCAGAACTCCAAAGTGTGTCCATGACAACAGGCTGCCCAGCACGTAACCAACCTTGTTATGTAGCGTTCCACACGCCAGCAGAGGGTAATACAAAGCAGGGTAGTACAACAGGGCCAGTATCAGCCAGAACTCTAGAATTATAAATGACAAAACATTATTAACTTGGTAAACAAAATGTCTCCCATCAGTGATACATACATTCTGAAGTCCATATTTGTTTTGAATGTTTGTTTGTATGTTTTGTAGATTCTAAACTTACAAGATGGTTTTAAGTAATGCGCTTAAAGCAAAATGTAAATTCTCATGTGGTTTCTACAACATGTTTTTAACAACATGATGGTGAGAGTTTTCATTTTCGGGTAAATTATTCTTTTAATTTCAGATTACTCCTCTGAGTAAGTGATAAGCACCTACAAAACAGTTACATTTACATGAACGTATTTGGCAGACCAATGCATTTACATTCATGTTTATGTATTGAAGGTATAAATATAGTTGTGTGTCTTTACCAACTGAGCTACTGCAACACTCAACTAATTACATGTGTACAGGCTAAAATGTTCTTTATTGCTACATATACTGCTGCAAAATATATATATATTTGTTGTGGCAAAATATTATATTGAGAAATTATTTAAGAAAACGATGACTCATGCTTATAGGCTGTCATGTCATTTAAAAACCAAACGCTTACATAATGTAAATATAGTTGTCTACCCCAACGAGGCCCCGTTTGCCAAAGAAACAAAAATGCAGACGATCATCCAATTACAAAACACAACTAAGAAGGACTAGCATTTCAGAGGGAAAAAGACCAGACAGGGTGTTATTTTTCATCCTCTTGTGTGAACTGAGTCCACATTGGGCAGGTGCCATCTTGTGAATAGGGAGAGTGTTCATTTGATAGCACCAATGCAGGGAGAACTGCTACACCCTGCGATATCTCTTCAAACTAGTGAATTTCCCAAACACTTTGGTGGCCTGAAATCTAAGTAAGGGTTTTAGCATCGAGTTATAGTGTGATAGAATACACAGCCCACAAACAAGGGGGCGAAGAATTTGTCTCCATGCGATGCTGCTTTGGAATGGCTCCTCAAACATATCCCCATGGAGTAACCTGGGGTTAACTGCCATTTCGAGGGGACATTAGTGATGGGTCGCAGCACGTTCCCCACAGGGGCGTCTTTACTGCCACACCATGCGATAAAATACCACAGAATGGATTTCACCTTTCCACTGAGCAAGTTCGAAAACTAGTTCTCATACCTTTATAGACAGTGTCTTTAGTAAAGGGCAGTGGGTGGTGACTGAGGACCATTCCGACCAGTTTACAGAAGAGAACGCCATACACAGCTACAGCAAGGCCCTTATGTTGTGTGTGGTCCAGAAAGTTCACTGGGCTAAATAAACACAACCAGTTAATGAACATATATACAACGTTGCATAAACATTCTAGACTGCATGTGTGAGACATATTTTACAGTTTTTACAATTTTAATGTTTATTTACTTGGTAGTCACAGTTTTGTTTACTATTTTTGTTGGAAACAGTTGAAAAAAGTTTGAATCACCCTGTCTTTCATCCTAAGAATTGAACAGCTATTTTAGCTACTGTGCCCAGACAGTTATATGTACATAGCCTCTGTTGTGATTGGCTAATCTCATTTATCAGGATGGGTCAAGCTACTAAATACTGAACAGAAGAGGGACTTTTGCATTCTGAAAGCTTGAGAATAACTCAAAGCATTAAAAAATTGTGAAAAACGTAATCAAAATTAAAATGTTTTTTATTTTACAAAGTATCCCCTTTATATTTGACGTTATTTGTTACACGCAACACTAAATAACATCTGGGCGTTAGCAAAATCCTTGGTCATGGGTTCTAAAGGCAAGATGTTGCATTGTGGGTAAATGGAAATGAATTACACTCACCTGAGTAAACCTGTCAGCCCCCTTTGATTTTCACCCAACTTCTGTCGTCTGGCCAAGATGGCAAGAACCAGCATGACCACCAGCTTTGAACACAAACACAGGACAATCTGTCAGTTCTATCAGTTCTTCTAAACCCCCAGACGCATTGAACTAGAGCAGAAGCCATTTACAAAGATGCTGCCCCCGTTTGGTATGAGCACATGCCCCTGTGGGTCACATTCAGGGGTTAATGGTTGGGATCAGTGGCCTGCAGTGACCTGTAACACTTTTAAGAAGTAACATGGCAGGTGATGGCCTGGGACCACATGGGACTACCACAGTCAATTAGCACTCAGCTGTTTTTATAACCATCAAAGAAATGAAAGAAGCTTAATAGAAATAAACTGGGAATTCTGTCAGTGGGAAAGTGGGAATTCTGTCAGTTTCCAGATTAGTGACATCAAATGACATGAGTGTTTGTGAGAGATGAGTGTTTCTTTCCAACTAACCCGGATGGTCTGTTGTTGTGGATGCACGCTAATATAGTTAAAATTGTCTTGGTTGTTGCTAAGATGTTCTGAGTGGTTGCTAGGTGGTTGTTTACTGGCCCATATCAAAGTAGCTCACTTATATTCTGGTCACTAGATATGCCTGGGGTGTCTTCTTCAATGCTAGTCTATGGATAGATAGTCTATAGTCTATGGATAGACAAAACAAACCACATTTGTTAACTTGCCAAGCAGGTACTGCATGTTAATATTATCTGAATAAGGCTCCTGACCAATATCTAACTAGTTCTCTGATATATTCCATTGTACTGACCAATAACAATTGTTATGTACCCCTGTATTTACATGGGGTACACCATTGTATTGTTATGGTACATGTCCAAAAATCCATCATATTGCCATGGTTTGTCACTTTTGGGTACTTTTTATTAGTGTTAACAGATCAAACAGTAATAAAGAATGAACAGAAAATAAAAGAGACAAAATACAGATACAGAAAGAATGAAGGTAAAGTGAAGTTAGCATGGCTAACTTTAAAGAGAACTCACAGATAATGCTGCAATGCATATGTGAAAGAGGCTTTCATCTGCTGTAGGGTCACACGGTGGAGTAACTCTGAAAATTGCACAAACACAGAGTATTTATCATAAGCCGATAGATCCAGGCTGATTACTGAGCCTGTACACATTCTCCCATTCTCCTGTCCATTCCAGAGCACCTGACCTTCACTAACCATTACTAGCGCAGATTATTTATTTAAACCGATTGGCGTAAATAATGCGCCTGACGTAAAACGCCAGCACGCGACCCCGCTCGTGTTTCTAAGCAAACTGGAATGCTGGACTTACAGCTACCGGAGCCCACAGTGAAAGAAACTTCTGGGATCTGGTTTTGTTTGGATGGACTAACAGAGGCAGTCTTGGATGACGCCGATGTGTGACAACCGAATCTTCACGTTTGATGTCTCGTAACCTAAAATGCAGCTGAAAAGTCTCTTGCATATGTGAAAAGTATCAAATACGAGATCAAAGTTAAATCTCGGCATGGATCACAGTGATGGATGTGACTATCACTTTCAGCAGATATATGAGCTGATATGTTTGCACACCTGTAGCTCTGGAACCACACTGTGCTGTGTGCGGTGCATTATGGGATTGCAACAAATGACATGATGGGCAGCAATAAAGATAAAATTCGATGGCTTTATCTGTTACCTGGCTGAAATGAAAACTAAAGAATTTATAAACCCTTACGTGCAACTTTACGTACTATAATATAGCTGGAAATTTGATATGTGGGTCACTTGCTCATTATCATATCTCATTTAAAACTATTTTCAATTTTCTACAGTTATTTATGCTATATGGAATATTCATACTTTTAAAAGTTGGGATCATTATCATTATTAAAAATAAGGGATTATTTAAAATGAACTATGTAGGCAAAAAGTGTTTGAACATGGTGAAAAACGTATACATTCATTAATATACATCTTTATCTAAATTTGAAATGTATATGTAAACATATAGTATTTACAAATAATACGTTCGCATATTAAATTATAACTGTACATGAAATAATTCGACGAAATAACAAAGAGGGTTTAAATTTAAAGTTACCCCAAAGAAACACAAAGTGGAAGTACTTACTCAACAGGAGTCTTGGTTGGCACCGCATTTTGGGACCAATCCGAGTAGTCATAATAGTCTGGTGCGGTTTCAGCACTCATAGTGCCAGTCTACAGATCGAACACAGGTATCACTGAGCTCCAACAGTGCAGAAAACTATTGAAATCTATCAAAACTCCTGTGGGCCGCAATAAACGGGACGCTTTTCCTGACACAGTTGTGGGAATCAAAAAAGTTTCGTCCAAAATACAGCAGTGATACTGCTGGTTTGTGCTCCTCTGTTCCTGTAAGTGTCCTTCTCGCTCTAAACCCCCCCCTGTGTAGGTGCCCTGTTACACCTCTGGCCAAGAGCTGTGAAGAGCAATGTGACAGGCCCCTTTCTCTAGCATGCCAACCCAAGATGTCTTTCTTGCAACTTGGAGCTCCTTTTCAGACGGGGATTACCACCACACTGGAAACCAGGATTGAAAACTCAAAGGAGTGAGAGAGAGAGAGAGAGAGAGAAAGTCAAGGGGTGTGAAAGAAAACCTGAGAGAAGTGTTCCAGATATGGGCGGCCGGTCTCTCCTACCACCTGTAGTTTCTAGGGATTAGGTGGACCTACGAAGGCTGTCCTGAGTCTGGTGTTGGACTTATAAAAGCTGGACTTATAAAACCTTGTTTGGAGGCTGGAACAACGTGGGCCGGAGTTAATGCAAGTGGAATCAGCTGCATACTCACATATTCCACAGTGATAACACGGAAACTCAGATATGTCAGCTTCCATTTTAGTTATCAGACTGTGGGGATTCCCAATGGTGACTCAACGTACGATGATATAAGGAAGTCATTTTCATGCATCCCCCCCCACACACACGCAATGACATACAGGTTATGAAGCAACAGGTTACGCTTAATTCAATAGAAAATAGAGATATTAGAGAAGGTCGTTTTTTATGACTATAGCAAAAGATAAAACAATTAGGATAAGATTTTCAGACTGATATACTAATACTATAATCTCCAAACTGGTGTTTCCAGTCTGAAACAGTGCTTTTAAAATCTAAAACCTAACCGTCATTTTTTTCAAATTTTTCTATGGAAGCTTTAAAACAGAAATCCCATTAAAAGAGCGACCCGAGCCAGTAAGCAACCCCCTTAGCACCTGGATATGTTGCACTTGTGACCACTCCCATTTGTGTCACAGAATTAGGGCTGCATTGTTGTCCTCGTTATACAGGGATTACAGTCAAAGACATTTAATAAAGGTTACAAAAATCCACTCCTTACAATGCCGAGAACTTCAAGAAGGGGCAGAAAGTCTTTAAGAACCGCATTCGTCCCTTTGGAGAAAAAGAAAAGCAACTGACAAACAAAGGTTGCTGAAACAAAGACACCTTTGAACAACTCTGATGACATCATGAAAATGCGTCTGAAAGATTATTTATATCAGGTTCAGAAAAGAGCAATGTTCCACCATACAAAACTGCCTCTGCGTTAAAATTTGCATTAATTAAAGATGACACACATATTTTCTGTACAACTAAAGTGACCAAAATGGAATCGCAAAATTAACTAGTATTTTCAAGCAGATTTCTCTAGAACTCCTTCATTGGTCCAACAAACTGATAATCCTGCCCCAAACTCATGCCATTGGTTGAGAGATACTGCTGTTTCTGGCTGGTCAACATGTTTAAACAAACATTTTGATGCTTTGTTAACGTCCCAGAGCCACAGTGTTTACACTTTGGCCTTACAGTGGCTTACAGTAGTTAAATATGAGATATGAGAAATTATTTAACATGTAAAGCTATTTTTAATGTACAAACAGTCTTGAGTAATATGAGAGCTTTCAATCTGTAGATTAGTGTTGGCAAACCTAAAATGTTTCTTGAAGACAGAAAATGCAACCTGAGAAAAATGACGCTAATGGATTACTGACGTCAAGGATTACTGTACATACTGTACTTTTCCAATTTTGGAACTCCCAACTGTGTGCTTCTATTTCAAAGTATAGGATGTTATATTCCCACAAAAGATGAAGACCTGGTGCAATGATCACTAGATACATGCTGTTTTTGAAAGAACGTATCTCAGCCCTGTATTTCTTTTCATTGCGAAACAATCCCATATAATACACGTGTAGAAACCCGCTCTAGGTAGATTCACACTATATAACACACTGGACTGGTGCTATTGAAACAAATGACCTCACAGAATTACACTACAAAGCCTCGTCTCTGAAGACACGGACCTCTATTGTGGGACGCCTTTGAAGCAGGGCTGTGTGCTCAGATGATCCATTCTGCCTGAAATGGGATCTTGTCAGTGTCCACTGAAGCTCCTGACAGGGATGAATCTGATTAAAAAGGCAATAGCACACAGCCAAGATGGATGCTGCTCGTAATTACTTCATATCAACCACCATCACTCAAGGGCCCTGGGGAGAACCTCCGGTCTCCATGGTGCTTACATGACTGGACCACTGACAGTAAAGTATTTAAAGGAGGATAACGATGTTTAGGTGGCAACTCTGCAATGGCTATACTTGACAATTGTATGTATAACTTTACATAGGAAAGAGGTGCAGTTAAAAATGATACATGCGCATGGGACATCAGTGTTAAGAACAGACCATGGCAAAACTAAACGATTATTACTTTCCTATTTCTAACAATATATATGTTTATTTTATATGATTGGCTGTTTTATCTAAATATTTTCTCCCATAACACGCTCTTTCTAAAAATGGAGCACTGCACAGCTTTAACCAACCATTTGGCGCAGCATTGAGAAAAGGGGCGTTTTTATTTTAAAGGGAGTTTTCGTTGGACAAAAACTTGCAGAGAAAATGATTCATCAATATTTTGGTCTGTTTTACAAATATATGGCCTCTGAAGTTCAAAGCTAACAATAAACTACAACACGAAAACTACCAAAAGTATTTGGATTCATGTCATTAAAAATATGAAAATGTCTTAACACTAGTTTACAAAATGCCAGACCTCAATGATATAGCCAATATGGCATGTTGTCTCCTAACGTTGCTCATGAAATAGGAACCAACTGACAACAAATCATTTTAGAGGGTGGATGACGTTACTTGCTCTCAAGTTCATCGGTCACACAGATGCACTTAACACAGTTAACACAGTAAGTAGATGGACGGTTTATTTGTACGTATTACATATACTTCTTTTATCCGTCCACAAGGTAACAATAGCTCACTTGAAAAGTAATAGCACACCTTTCCATAACAAACCGCACGATTTGACGTATCACTCTTGTCCATAGCACAAACGATGCGTATAAATAAACACAAATTACTACTAACTAACTAAATCACCAGTGCAACGGTGGAAGTTGTTACACGTCCACATGTCTTGAACTGACTCTACACCAAGTGTCGAGGTTCCGTTTGGTATCGTGCTGGACAGTCGAGGGATCAATTATTAGCGAAAACATGAGTAACCAAGCCCTATTTTTATGAATGAAAATAAACAGCATTTAAGCGTTACTTGTGAAACGCTAATAATGTCGAATGCAACTCACCGTGTAATGACAGATTGGAAACAATCACAACACACACACATGCAGAGAGAGAGAGACACAGGTTACTGTCACACCTGACCTTTCCAAACAATGATGGACGATTATCAGCGCTGATCCATCACGTTGTAACTCTTTGAACACGTCGCCATCAGAATTATTCAAGAGGTGATCAATAATTACGCAAATGGCGTTTATGAAATATTTTCATGTGCGTTTCATGATTTGGTTATTATAGCTCATTCCACTTATATTATTAACATTTTAATTTTCATTTGCTTACGCGAACATTTTTTCCTTCAGTACTGCTGTTTATCTGTTCATTTCAATCTTATTTTTATGTTAACTGCAAAATATAACGATAATAAAATAATCACATTTATTACATTATTTATGGATGACTTCTTTCTTACCGGGATTTCAGGTGATCCTCAATTTATGTCCCACCTGCAGAAATGCCTTAATATTCTGTAGGATCCTTCAGCAAACGCTATAAATGATGTTCTGTAGCTTCTGGTTACCTATTTACAGCTTTTTAAGCATATTTAGGCATAAGCATATGTTAAGTGTGTTTGAAAGGGTCAGTGTGAACGCTCTGTGAACTTTCTGCAGACTTTGACCCTCTTTTGCAGCGACCACAATATCTTGGTAATGAACTTCGGAAGAAAAAAGACACAAGGAAAGTGCTGTTTGGGAGATAGGGCACCTCTTGGCTGAGGTTCAAAGCCGTGTCCTTTGATCGCTGATACAAAACATGACTGTTAGAAATTGATACATGCTTTGCTCTGCATTCGCTTCAGAGTTTGTTCACTCGCGTTTACGTTAATTAAGAACTGGAACAAAATGTTATGCGCTGCAATGCAATGCAATGCAATGCAATTTGCCTTATTTTAATGCTGTGAGC
This sequence comes from Botia almorhae, assembly GCA_036877575.1. Classification (NCBI taxonomy): domain Eukaryota; kingdom Metazoa; phylum Chordata; class Actinopteri; order Cypriniformes; family Botiidae; genus Botia; species Botia almorhae. Next base: position 10,082 of record JAZGTJ010009399.1, read on the forward strand.
ATGCATCGAATAGAAATGTGTGGCTAAGGCCATATAGGATGAAGTGTACAGTGGCTGTGATTGTCTTGGGGACCTTGCAGCATGTGTTTACTTTGTAGAGCTGGAGGAATGACTTTAGTCTGTAGCTATAGTAACAGAGCAAAACTCATATAAGCACCTGTAGACAGACAAACTGCTTGCATTGCTTTACTTGAACTCCATGTGAATATAGCTAAACTTATTTTATCTTTATATGAACTTGACTTTATTTTTTTTCACAATGCAGAGTGATAGGATCAAGATAAGGAGCTGGATTTTGTTTATGAGGTAGTGAATGTGCAGTTTATTCAGTTAGGGCAGTAACAGCTGGTGTTGACTGTGAAGAATACGCTTTAACAGATTCCGTTTCTGGTTTTGGCTCAGTCCATGTAAAACTTTAAAGTGGAGAGGGTCATGGACTGAATAAATAGGTTTTTATTGTTTTTATTTTTTCCTGGACTACAGTTTTATAATATAGTATTTTCAATGTAAACCGTTGTAATTCAGATCCAGAATTTACAGACAATGTGAATCCAGCTAATCCAGATCAAGACCCTGATTCTAAATCAGTCCTCCTCCCTCTCCTCAAAGGGTAGCTCTGCCACCAATACAACCACCCAGAAATATCCAGAGCCGTTTCTGATTGGCCAGCCATTACATAGTCCAGAGCCCATTGGACATACATGTAAGTAACATTCTTTCCTATTTAGCAGAGGATTTTATCTGTGTGACACTGAATCATTGTGCAGTACAGAAGAACGCAGTCAGGGTCGCCGAAGCAGATTCACCCTCATTGGCCCCCACATTGCAGCCTGACACCCTGGAACCTCCAGGGTCACATGACTAATTGCAGAGGTCGTCTCAGCGCTTGCTCATTCTATTACTCTGCGGCAGTTGTAATCAATGAAGCCTGCGACACTCAATTAAGGCTTAATTGGATTGGTGTGTGTTCCTGTTAAAATTGTCAGTCCCGTGTTCAATTGAGGCGACAGACCTGATTATTACTGTCGATGAGTGAAACGCACAGAGCTCGGAGCCCCTCCTGCATGTATCAGAATAACAGCCTTACACACATATGTTGAATGTGTATATTTGTCATATTTGTCTGTTAAGCACTTGCGCTTTTCCCTGACTGACTTCTGTGAAAGACAAAATAAGAGGCAGAATATTAGTGACTGACAGCCACAGTCTCCATTTACTTTATATACTTACATTATACATTAAACTTAGATATAATTACATTATACGTAAGAATAGAGCTGCATTAACAATGCTTGTGTTTCATAGAAGATAGCAAGCCACACACATTTTGGACGACATGGGGGCAAGTAAATGGTGACAGGATATTGTGTCTGCGTTGTGCCTTAGCTGTTTTAAATTCACTGTAAACCACAGCTTCTTGTGGCTTGTTGCTTTTATAAAACATTCATTCCTGGCAAGGTTTCGTAAAATAAAAAACACACAGAAACAAAAACTATCACTGAACAGAATTATTAATTTTATAATATCCTTTTTACTGTTGTATATCCTTCATTATTTTGCTTTAACCCCACAGAATCTGTTTTTTTGCATCAGTATGTAAAGAATGAAAAAACAAATTATGGAAAAATACATGTCATCCCTATATTTAATACATAATATATGTTCTAGGTGTCTTTTCATTGAAACATATGCCATATTTGTTTACATGTATGTATATATTACCTATATACATATATGTTTTTTCCTTAAACTACACAAGACTAACTGTGACTTTTAGACATGATATAGCTGCTTTGACAACCGAGGTTGATTAGTTTTTCAAAATGGTCACTGGACATAAAAGAGGCGAAATCAATTTTAGTCAGCGGTAATGATTTCTTCTGTGATTCAGCATTGTAACAGAGGGCATGGGTGTAGATTTATAGCACGGCTGTGTAATAAAGCCTGAGCTGGGTCGAAAACTAGAGACTAGACTCTCTTTGACATGTACAAATCACTCAACTGGTTATTAAAACAGCAGCAGTCTGCGTTCACACACACGATTCCTCCTCGCCTGTCATGTTTACACTGTTACAGTATGACAGCTTCTTTTAGGAACAGAGAACAGATGCTGTTGCCTGGGTTTTCTAGGATTTGCAAAATATTGGGTTAAAAAGATAGATTACAAAAAGACACCAGACTTCTAATTGTTATTCGGCCATTTTATTAATAGTACAAGTGGAAATATGACAATAAATGACGGGGGAGATGAATCGGTACATGACATGGGGTGGATTCAAACTGGAAAATGAAACAAAAATACAGATTTACAAAATTATTTTTGCAGTGCAATGAATTTATATTGAATTAATATGTTACTTAATACATGAAAGGTACTTATTTAAAATAGATGCAAACCAAATATAATTGATCATAAGTAATGAGTCTGTAATCAAAATGCAAAAACAGCTACATTTGAATTACAAAAAACATGAAGCAATAAAATAATATTATAAAGTGGACAGTTCTGCACCTTTTTTAATGTTTAACAAATGTTATCCTGCAGGGAAAGTGCTTTTCTGATCGGGCAAATCACCTTAACAAGAAGAACTTGAGGCCTATTGAAACCGACGTTTTCTTTAATTACTCTTTGTTCTTGGCTCTGTGTTTGGGCCCCTGCAGGAGCACAGCTCCAGTCTGTAATACATGGATGAGCTGTGACACATCACGCTGTCTGTGGTGCCAAGACTTACTGGCAGGAAACAGACCATGATGACACATGACAGGAACAAGCCGAATTTAATTAAAAACAGTGGCGCTCCACACACGTATACCGTATAATTTCAGAGGAGTCTGAAATCAGAGGAGAAAGGCTATTTCTCAATTAGTGTGTCATTTTGTGCGATAACATATATTTGGATGTCCTGTTGAATAATTCTATAGTCAGTACTGGTATTGGTAGTATTGGTAGCTAAACATACCTTACCTATTACTAGTTGATTAAGGGGCTTGATTAAATTCCTTAGTATAAATTTAGGACCATGTTTGTGGCACAAACATGGATACCTCAAATCACATGTATTATTGAGGCAAGCTGTGCTATTACTTTAGTTAAATGGTCTGACTTATTTTAACCCGGTGGACCTTAAAAATGGGTGACAACACTAGCGAATCTCATGAACCCAAGGGACAAGAATGAGGTTTGCATGCATTTTGACCAACAACAATGTTTCAGCACACCATTCCAAATGACTTGCGACTGTATAGCAACACCCTGGCAACCCCCTACAATTCCCTAGCATGGCGGCATCAGATTTAGCACGATAAACCAGCACTCACATTTCCTTCCTAAAAAATAATATTTAATTAGTTTGATTCAGTTGTTTTTTTAGCAATAGTTTAGTGTATTTTTGAGTATGTCTATTTTGATCCAGGTTACAAATATAAAGCTTTATGTGGCAAGTGTAATTTTTACATTTTCTTCCTGTACAACACTGATGGTGGTCTGTGCAGTGATTTTTCCCATGCTGCATTTTCACGGTCATCTCGACCTTGGCCTGCGGTCCACATTCTAGGCTTCTTCAAACACAGCTTGCGGCCATTTTAATAAGATCCGAACTAGATAGAATAAGATCTATAGCTGAGCGGCCGTGTGCTGTGGTGGAGTATACACAGGCTGTAAAGATGTACTCCAGCAAATTAGTGCTGTAATTAATGGAGGAAATTTATGGTAGCCCAGGGAGCATTCTGTGTGAAAGCTGTGCGTCGTGGACTGATCGTGTGTGGGTTTGCCATTAGCACAGTCGTCTTTAAACGGATGATGGATGGATGGATTTAGGTTTTATTGTGTGTATGCGTGAGAGATTTGTGGGTCAACCTGTGGTCATTTTGGACAATTTATTACGTTCGAAAAACGGAGTTATTTTCCAAAAATCGTAATATTTTTGTGTCTCTGAGATTACCACTGTATCCCTTTGCTTATTTTTAGAGGTAATTTAATCGCTGGGTTTGGAAAATGCCAAATCGTTTTGCAGTATCAAGCGTGTGACATTTGGGATTTTTTTCAGTCTTGTATTCTGGTCACATTTAAACCCGTGCGTGCACACACATGTTGAACATCAGAGAAATTTGTCTCCTAAATCAGCAACACAGTATTGACTTCTGCAAATATGCAAATATAAAAATTATGCATGCGCACACAGGGACAATTATAAATATTGATTTTCTTGCCTCCACATTTGGGGAAATTCAGTTTTTATTTTTTCTACTACATGAGATTAGTTTTATGCAATGTGTCTAACATAATTGCTAATAAATTCAAACCGTGTCTCAAAGGATGATTTCATATTAACAGGAATTCAATTCAATATTCAATTCAATAATCATAATTCAGTATAGCAAATTCAATCATTATAATTCAATGCCATTTGTTTACGTGTTTTGAATCAATACACAAAAATGTTGTTTTTTAAAAAAAAGCTGTTTTTAGGCTTTTTATGGGGTTCATCATGATTGTCTTCAGGGTTTGTGTGCATATCATCCCACAAATAAAGAGTAAATTCTATATAGTATATATAATATATATATATATAATTCTATGTAGTCAAATAATGTAAGTCAAAACCCTCTGATGTTTCTGAAGAATTAAAGCAGACAGCAGGATAGAAATAGCGTGCCTTAGTTACCCGCTTCCCATAGGGAGCATACAGCATCTCACCTGGGAAACAGAGCTCTTATTGCAGGACTTGGAGTGTGTTCACTAATTAGTGCATCATTGGAGTGTGTTCACTAATTAGGGCGTCAGAGTCTGTATTCTACAGAATACACACATGTGGCTTTATAGGCAACTGATGATTCTTGTTGCCATGGAATAAGATTTTATAAATTGTAACAATCCTAATTATCTAATAAGCTTTTCCACCTTTTAAAGGACTAATACTTGTAAGAGTAAATGTAACACATACTACAGGTGAAATGTGAAAGTTCAACACTATATGAGTCAACAAACAAAATAAATGTTTTCTTAAGTTTTATTTTAAAGTTATAAATCCTGCTTTTATTCTAAACTCATAGTGTACAGAGAGCTAACAGCTGATTGGTCCATGTACGTGAACGTTCTAAGCTTTGACCGTAAACTTCCAGTGTTGACAGACTCAAGCTTTTGCTTATTTTCATTGCAGCGCGCCATTGGTCACATCCAGTGTTGACAGGGTGTCCCCATTGGTTGGGCCAGTGTTGCTGTCTTAGGCTTGTCAGGATGCTCAGACAAACCGATCGATGTTCATAGGGAAGACTGTAACTGTGTCTGCATATTAAGCTTGATTACATCAGCTTTTATTAGCTTGGCTTATTTGTTGCCTATGGTGACACATTTTCCACAGCTATTGTTAAATGGTTTATAATAAGCTTTACTTATTGTGCGGTCTTCATAAAACCGTTTACTGCGATGATTTGATTTGGGATAGCCGGAAACCATACACTGTCACGCATTCTTTCATGTGTATTATTTGTTATTTGATTTCACAGGGGCAGAAAAAATAGACAAAATGAAATATTCCCAAGAAGTTGTTTTGCGAAATTTCATTTACGGGGCAGACGATACAGATGGTGTGATTGATCTGGCACTATATTGGGGACTCGGTTTCGTCCATCTGGGATGGTCAGAATTAAATCTTGGCATCACTTTGGTGGAAGTTTATTGTCAGTGTTTGTGCAAGAGCCAATCTCAGAGTGATATACGGCTTTCTTAGTCTCATCTCAGTGAGATTTTGACTGTATTATCTGTCGTTTTAAAGCTAGTGGTGTGTGTGTTATTCTGTGTGAAGGGGGCTTATCTTCCTTAGACAAAGGTTAGGCTGTGGAAACGATTTCCCACAATAGCAGAAGGTAATTCTAAGGCATTAAATTGCATATACCGTACATATACCATATGATATTGTAAGTGTATTGTTGTATAATTTACTTCAAATTGGAGACAAAATTTTGTGCAAATTAGATGTTTAAAAAGACACAAAGACATTTTGAACAATGTCCACAATAGTCTCAAACCATACAAAAGAAGTATCCAGTGACCTTCATTGTAGCTCTCAAATATCATTTGTGCCTCTGCCTGTTGTTTTGTTTAAAGCTGGACCTACCTGACAATGTTCAAAACCCTTGTTCTTATGCAATCCTGACGCTTTCCATGGTGTGTTTGAGTTTGCATTACGAATATAACAAAGCCACATGGATCACTGCCCATCCTGAAATGTCACAAGTGATTGTATCCCTATTAGTTTCCAAGATGACTTTAATATTGTTATTCTAATCGATGGTATTTAATTGGGATCATCCAAAATATATTTGAAGACCAGGTGTAACCTGGGCCTCCAGCTTGATCATTTCCCAGTGTAAATAGATTGAGTGACTGGACGCATTGTCTATACTAAGTTGTGATCGCCAACAAAAACCAGCCCTCACTGCTTCATCATCACCAGCTGACCGTGAGGAGGTCTGGACATCTGCTTATAGAGCCGAAACCAACGCTTTGAAGCTTGAGAACCGTGAGGCTGATGTTTGGGAACGTCATCTTGATACAGATGACTCCATGTTTCATCTGAGCTCCCCGTGGAGATGGAGGAACCATGGACCTTCCCCCCGGTGGAGATCAATGACTGTGGCCCTCCATAGCGTCCCATTGTGCGAAAACAAATACATTTTTGCAGATTGTAAATGAACCCTGGGTAAAAGGTCATCATTTGTCACAGCTTGTTTTACATACACTAGAACAATACATGTTTAACCTTCAGTAAAAATACTACAGCTGTGTATGTATGTATGTGTAGTCATGGCGTCAGATGGTAATACCATAAAACTGAGGTATACTGTGGCATCAAATAAATGCCATGGAACATGGTTTTACATGTGTACTCTAGGGTATAAAAAACATTGTATTGTAAAACATTGTATCATAATACTGTACTATTTTTGTTATTTATTATAATAAGGAACAGAAACAAGCATATTCAGACTAAAAAACAACATACACCATTTAATTACATTTAATAAAGTAATATTACATTTTAACCCTAGTGCTGGAGGTGAAAGTAAAGCACAGGTCAATTACAGACTGCGATAATGTGTGAATTAAGTAATTTCAGACTATTTTTGTCAGGCATAAGGACAACTGCATGATGTTATTTCCTCCCTTTTCTTAGCTGAGATCATGCAGAGATATGCCTGGCAACAAACCCTGCCTGCAGCTCAGCCCAGACCTCATACACACAATATAGCAGTAACAGCTTGTTTCGGGAGCCACTTGAAATGGGCTCAGAACTTTTCTGAAATGAGTCAAAAGCTGATCCCATTTTTTTATTTTACAGATCAATAGAAAACATTTACATAAAAATGACTCGATCAATATTATAATTTCTCAGGAGCATTTGTGTTTATATTTCCCTAAAGAACATCTGTTAAGCCTGGCAAATTTTTCAATTAGGAAATTTTTTTGTGTCAGTCTGTCTGTTTGTCTGGATATTTTGTCTTTTTGTCTTAGTTTATAGACCTACTATAATCATTATTGAAGAGAGAGAGTGTTGCGAGCCAGACTTGAAACTTCATTGCCTATTTGAGCGCCACGGTTTAGGAGCATGTGTAAAAAACTGCAAAACGCCTCGGACCATTTTTATCAATAAGTGTGTTAGAGATCTTTCACTACAACCTTGCTGATAAGTTTAAATGCTAAATTTTTAATCCCTTACTATCTTGCTCTGCTCGGTTCTCTCGCTTTCATCTTATCTATTTTTACACAAAATTCCACCACCAGAATGTTACTTTTTGGATCCTTTAATTTAGTTGCAGAAGGAACCCTCTTGGTAATAGGTTAGTCCAAGTCAGATAGAGAGATATCTGAGGCCAGTGATGTCATATAACCTCATCGTTGGTTATGTCATTGTTTTGTGATGACCGAGTCGTCTCTCTTACAGGACATGAGCTGCTTTAGAAAGCCCAGTGGATATGGGACAGATGGGGCCATGTGATCTATGGAGAACTTTATATTCAGCCGGTATCCAGAGTAATCCATAGCCTTTTTGAATCCCCATTTATGAAATTGATAGTCGACTAATGACACTATAATTGTGTGTTTGTTACCATGTGGACATCCGTGACAGAGCACGGAACGTAATTCTCCTCCACTCTCCGGAAATATTTTTATGTCGTTATGCTAATAAACAAATAAATGTAGCTTTCATCAAGCAGCTGTAATGTAGTAGGTGACACAATGAGCAGTTCAATTAAAATTAAATGTATTAAATACATTTGTAATTTACAACATTCCCATTAAAACCCATGTGACTTCTCGGGAAAACAAAATGATGATTTTTGGTAGAATGCTTTATAAAAACAAGCTCTTTGGACAACAAGCAACAAAAACAAGCTCAAGCAGCTTTAAAACTCCAAAAAGTAAAAAAAACACTTCAAACATCATAAAAGTGGTCAGTGTAATTTAAAAATGCCTTTTTTAGCAACTTCCGGTCTTGTCTACGCACAAAGCTATTGTATTTGTGTAAGGACCAAACCGGTAGTCACTAAAATCTTCCCTTTTAATGTAGCTCTCAAATCTTCTCATTTCCTCATATTCAAACATAGCTAACGTCAAATCTGACACAAAGTGTTTTCATGTGGCAGAATATGTGCAAATGTGAAGCTCAAGCGCTTTAGAAAACCATTTAGAAAATAATGTTCCACTTTTATAGTGATTTTTATTAGTGGTGCTTGCGAAGCAAAGCATCACTATTATTATCCGACATACTTATTCTTCTTTATTGACCGTCTTATTGTGTGTGGGGGGTGTTATGACTTTTATAAGCATTCAGGTGTACAATGTTTTTGGGGCGTATGAAAAAGTGGGTGAAAAAATTACATAAATTGACACAGCAAGCACCAACTTACATTTTCTTCAGAATATGTATCGATCTATTAATGATACAATCTCATATTGAATGTTTGTGACTTTATTGTGGGGATTACAGGTAATCCACTCCCCAGCACTTCCCCCCATCTGCCTGTACAGAGACACACCCCCTCAGGATACAAGACATCACATGACCCCGCCCCTTCATTAGTAGCACAACAGATTGTCATTTGCATGCGCAGCGCCCCGTGAGAGGCTGGAGGGTGATGTGTGCGCGTGTGCGTGTGTGCGCGCGTGTGTGACTATGTTTAAGGGTTGAGGATGATGACCCTATAATGCCGGTCCTCGAACAAGCCTTGGAGACAGAGTCATTGCTAAACATTCATATTGCTGCTAATTACTGGCGGAGGTGTTGATTGGCTTTCAGCATTTCAAGTGACTTCCTCTAATGGAGACGAGGTCACTTCTGTTGTTTGACTTCATCAGGAGC
>JAZGTJ010009400.1:0-19443 GCA_036877575.1 Botia almorhae
AAAACTGGCTCATATAATCTTTAGACCAAACTGCACAGAAATAACTGAACAGATTTTTTAATTTATCTTTGTTTAACAGTTATTTCGTCACAAATCTCTAGAAGTCGACCAAAAGTTGGTTAAGAGGCTGTATCTCAACCAAACTTTGGTCACAAAGTTTGACCAAAAAAATGAACAAAACTTGGTACGCTTCATCAAGACCATGATCTGAGGACACATGCCAATTTGGAAACAGTGCCACCTATGGGTCATGAGATTTGAAAAATTGATATTTTCGCTCCTAACTTTTGAACAGTTTGTCTCAAAATCATGATCTTGTTCTCTTGGGTCATGCCAAATCTGTTGGTGGGAACTGATAAATTGTTTAAAACTGGGTTCAAAAGCAATGTGGCACTTAGAGTTGTGTAATTTGTTTTTATAATTTTGACTACTTAAATATGTAAATAAATTGATGTACTAAATTTTCACACTCTTGGATTAGAAATAAGTATGTTTTTTGTTCGTTCTGTGTTTGTTTTTACCTTATGTTCTTTTAATTTTGAGTTCATTTTCAAAATAATATTTTAGCTTTGTAACGTAAAATTAATATGTTGGCACGGTTTTTGTCTATAAACAATTTCAAACAAGCAAAAAGCCTTTAAAATAGCAAATTAATAAAAAACATTTCAGTTAAGTAACCCTAAAATTTGACCGGTGGCCTACAATTATTATGGGCAATGAGAATAGTTCAGATCAATGGTGAAATTATAAGTTAACTTTGCAATTTGCAAACTTTGCTATCTTGGCAAATCAGAGAAAATCAGACAAAAGAGGAATGTTTTTTTGATCACTTCTCCAGAACAAAACTCCAGAATAGAATGTGTTAACATTCTGAGTCTCAATTTGCTTTCAATTTAATCTCATTATTTTAGTAAAAATTTAACTTTTCCAATTTGGGACTTTTCTGTCCTACAAGAAGGAAAGATAATGTGTTTGTTTTTTTTTGCTGCTGGTCACTTTTATGTGGGACCTTACATGCATCAGTGTTAATTTTAATACTGCCAATGGCAACAGGAAGAACCTAATCAGCTCAGGTAAAAGATAGCTGCTTTGATTTCTCATGTGAAATGAAACTCTCCACTCTTTGCTGTCAGAGCTCATTAAGTCCTCAGCGTTTCACTCTATCATTATCTGTATTAACAATTGCTTTTCATTGGACTTGTGCAACTCACATTTCACTGTGTTCCACTCACTCACCTGATTCACAATAGTGACTTCAGTTGATAGTCCGGGGATTCCCCCCAAATGCTGAACTTTCATAACAGTGATAATATTATTTTTAGTATATCATTTCTATATTATATTGATATAATATATAATAATCGTGTTGGTGTTAAATATACTGGCTGGCCATTTTATTACACATACCTGTTTAATTGCATGTTAACACAAATATCCACTTACAAATATCAATGTTACTCAAATATTAGCCAATCATGTGGCAGCAGTTCAGTGCAGACACCAATGTAGACACCAAAATGAACTGCTGAAGTTCAAACCAAGCATGTGATTGGGGAAGGAAGGTGATATAAATGACTTTGAACGTGGTAGGGTTGTCGGTGCTAGATGGCTTGAGAATTTAAGAAACTGCTAACATCTACTGGGATTTTCATGCACAACCATCTCTAGGGTTTACAAAGAATGGTCCAAAGAATATAAAATGTTCAATAAACCTGGCTAAGGCCACAACAGGTGTCTGTCAGCTAAGAACAAAAAAGTGAGACTACAGTGAGCCTGCAGTGGCCATGGGCTCACCAAGTACCAGTTAAACGTTGTTTAAACACCACAGCCTCCCTAGGTATTACTGACCATGTCAAAATCATCTCAAACTGGTTTCTTTAAACATGGCAATGAGTTGCACTTACTGTATTCAAATAGCCTGCACAGTCACCAGATCTCAATCTGACAGTGAGATTCACATCATGAATGTACAGTCACCAAATCTTTAGCAACTGCATGATGCCATCATGTCAATATTGACCAGAATTTATAGGGTAAAGTTTTCATCACCTTGTTGAATTTATGCCACAAACAATAAAGGTCATTCTGAAGGCAAACATTTACATAGGTACTTAAAAGTGGCAGGTGAGTGTAGTTTAATATTATTATTCTTTAAGTGAGGTTTAAAAACCTTCCCACACATACATTTATTTCTTTCAATTGCCTTAAAATTGTTTATTACTGTTGATTCCTATATTGTTAAGGTTATTAGGCAGTAATGATAGTTTTCTGTCCTAATTGGTTTAAAATGTTGCTTAGATGCACATTTTCCCGTTAGTAGGCTGTTAGTACAGCTGCCATTTTTCATGTAAAAAGACTTTTTTTTTACACGTCACCATTAACCTTCATTCAGCTGTTCCTATGGAAAAGACAGAAAACACTACAGCAAGGCTAAGGTAATGCATATATTGCACATTTTGGTTTACCATCATTTATCCAATGCAAGAACGTCTTGGTTACGTATGTAACCCTTGTTCCCTAAAGAAGGGAATGGAGACGTTACCTCAACGAACTGACGTATGGGGTCTCGCTTGAGAGCCCTATCACCTTTTAATAGAAAAAAAAAGCGCCAATGAACATTGGCCCGAGAGGTAAGAGCCAATAAGCATTGGGCAAAGGAGTCGCGGGCCAAGTCACACCTACCGGATGTGGGTATATAAAGCCGGCCGCAGCTCGCTTTCATTCAGGTTTGTGCTGAGGAGCCGAGATGTGTCCCGGTCAATCAGCGGTGAATCAGGAATCCAACAAGGGGAAGTAACGACTCCGTTCCCTCCTTCAGGAAATGAGGGTTACATATGTAACCAAGACATTCCCTTTCAGTCAGTCACGTTCGACGTTACGTCAACGAACTGACGTATGGGGGCTGCCGAGGCGTGCCTTTGTATAACAGCCTCCCTGCCTCCATAACCTACCCAGCCCAGCCGGGTGCAGAGCCTGGATACGGAGAGGTTGTGTCGATTGATCCTGTGCCCCCAGGAGAGGGCATCTCAGTGCACAGGTCTCCTTCCTCTCTTGGTATAGCCACGAGAAACACTGGGGAAAACATCCGTTCCAAGGAAAGGGCGCTGCGGAGACCACACCCTGCTATAAGGAGGTAATGTGTGGAGATGAAGTATAGACAGACAAGGCAGTACTACCTATGGGAAATGTCTCTGTGCAGGTCCTACATAATGGGATGGCTCACTGTCCACAGAGATAGGCAACAGTACAGCGCCAAGGGAAAGACCCAGGTTCACCAATAGGGAAACCGTATTGTGGAGAATACACACGTGGGATTACCAAGGGGAAATCACTACACATGGGACACCTAGCCCAGCACAAGGGCTGACTGTGGCATACACACGAGTACTCGGGCTGGCGTGAGGCTCCCTCGCCGAGCCATGCCCGCCGACAGGTGCTGGAAGAATCACAACTTAGGGTTTACCATTGTGAAACCACTGTGAAGGAGTATTTCCCCCTATCAGAGGGGGAAGGCAATGCCAGTGAAAACACAGGACACATCTTCCAGCCCACTACCTAGTGGCATCTTAAAACACAGGAGGATGGGCTCCACCCTGAGATTGTAAAACCTTGCAAGGGTGGTAGGTGTCGTCCAGCCCACAGCTCTGCAAATGTCTGCTAGAGGGGTGCCGTGCACCAATGCCCAGGAGGAGGCAACACTTCTTCTGAGTGAGCTGTCGCGTCGAGGGGGGAACAGCACACCTTGGAAGTACGCCAAGTAATGGCAGCCACTATCCAGTGGGCCAACCTCTATTAGAGACAGCGTTTCCCTTCTGCCAAGCTCCGAGCAGACAAAGAACTGATCAGAGCTTTGGAAGCTCAGAGTATGGTCCATATAAACGCCCAGGGCATGAACGGGACTCAAAGGGCTGGGTCTGTCTCCTCCATGGGCAGCGCTTGCAGGTTCACCACCTGCCTTTGAAGGCATGATGGGAATCTTTGGCATGAAACCAGACCTGGGTCTCAAGATATCGTGAGAGTAGGCAGGCCCGAACTCTAGGCACAAGTCACTGACTGACAATGCCTGCAGGTCCCCAACCCTCTTGATAGAGGAGAGCGCTGTCCTGAGAGGCAGACTCTTCGGCTCGACTGACTTAAGCAGCTCGAAATGGGGCTCCCCACAGCCCAGAGAGGACTATGGAAAAATCCCAAGAGGGAAAGGAAAGGAACCTGATGACCAGCTCATGCTTTCCTAGATATTTACCTTCTACTGCTAGGTGATGGGCAGCGATAGTGTCCACGTACACTTTCAGGGTGAAAGAGGACAACCTTAGTTCCAACTCTTTCTGCAGAAAGAAAGGACTGAGCTGATATGGCAAGTGCGGGGGTCTTCTCCACGGGAAGAACATCACCACACTCGGGGGTACATCACTCAGGGCCTCCGCGTCCCATCCAAGAACCATACCTGGAGGTTCCAAAAACCAGGGTGCCAGATAGTGCCCCCTTCCTGAGAAAGGTCCGTCCCCAGGGGAGGGGTTGTCGCAAGGAGCATCAGGTCCAAAAACCAAATAGGTCCACCTGCGCCTTCCCGAATCGACCTCAGATCAGCTGGACCGCCTGGGGATGGAATCTCCACTCTCCTGGTCTTTACAGCTGCGCAAGGAGGCGCGCGAGGAGGCAACGTGTTCTGCAAACGCAGCCTCACCTGCTTTGGCAAAGGACGAGCTAGGGAGTGAGGAAGCAATGTGTATCTCACCGTCGGGCAGCATCCAGTTGGGCCCGGAATAGGAGGAACTGCTCTTTCATTAAGAGCGGGGGTACCACAATGGCCTGATGGCGGAACACCAAAGATTCTCCAACCGGCCCTCCTCCGGGGGAAGGAGCGGTGCGTACACCATTTCCTGATAAAGAACAGTCCGTCTGCACTCTGTCGCTCAGCCATCCTGTTGGAGGGCTTATCAGGGACCTGAGTAGCAAGGATCACCTTCCTGCGGCTTCTCTGCGACAAAGGCGAGGAACGGCCTTAGTCCACGGCAGAGCCGGAAACACAAGGGGGGAACGCCTTTGGCGATGAGCAGACTGGGGGCCAGGCCATGGCGTGGAGGTGGAATCACACCAGGGGAGGATGTGCCCGCGTCCATCTGCTTCTGGACTGCCGAGAAAAGCCCTCAACAATGTCGCCAAAGAGGCCACCTTGGAAGGTGGGGGCATCGAGAAAGTGAACTTTGTCTGAATCTCGCATCTCCCCAAGATTTAGCCAGAGATGGTGCTCCTGGACCCCCAAGGTGGACATTGACCGGCCAAGGGCCCACGGCATGATTGTCATCACCCGGAGTGGGAGATCAGTCACAGTGCGCAGCTCCTGCATCAACCCAAGCTCAGAGCTACCCTTGTGGCACTGCTCGAGTGCCTTGGCCTGATGAACCTGCAGGATGGCCACGGCAGCAGGGTGTACTAGATAGGTACAAGTTCTGAAGAACTTGAAGAACTATACTGAAATATAGCTAATTCATATTGTTATGCAGTTGCTACATCAGTTTCTATGATGTGCTCTAATTGTTTGCATGGTGTTGTTAGGAAGTTGCCAGGGAAACACCTAAAGCCCACTGAGAGCCCAAGTCAAATAAGCCCACCCACATGCCTTTACAATGTTCTAATGCTGAGATATGGCTTATTCATTTCATTAAATGGTTACTAGGGTAGCATAAATGTTGTTAGGATGTAGTCAGACAGACAACAGGGTAAAAGTAATGGGCAGATGTGTGTCTGAATCAAAAGAGCCAACCCCCATGTCTCTATGATGTTCTGGTGCTGAGATATGGCTAATTTATGTTGGTTGTTTCGGGTGTGCCAAATGGTTGCCAGGGCATGGATGGACAGTTTTCATGGTGATAATTAAAGATTACTTGCCATACTGAGTCAAAAAGGGCCATTTACTTGTCTCAACGATTTTTCAATGCTTCTCAAGTCAATGGGTTTTTTTTTTATTTTTAGTAATATGCTGCGTCCCAATTTGGCTACTTATACTATACACTAAAAGTATGTACTGTTTACAGCATATACAGTAACAGTATATAAATTTTAATGCATAGCAAAAGAGTATGCAAGTACTGGAGAATGCTAACGCATAACAGAAGTGATTGGTGTTGTAGACAACATTGTGATGGTTAATAATCACACACATCAAAATACAACTCCTCCTTGCATTTACGCATTCGTTCATTCATTATATGTGTACTATAAAGTCTAATTAATTAATTAATTAAAGCATTGCTTATTTGTTGTTATACTTATTAAAAATGTATTTATTACCTCACTTTCGCAATAAGTTGTGGGTAATATCAGCCATTAGAGCGTACATGGATTTGCACTTCGAATTTTTACCAGAAATAGTAGATCCAGTAGTACTTTAGGAATACTAATTTCAACATACAATCATACAATCAACAATTTGTGATTAATTCTAATTTCGAATACTATTTAGCACGAATAGTATGTGAAATGGGACACAGAGATAGTAATTCAAGTAATACGTTTTCATGTGCAAAACACACCATTGGTTGACAAGCAGTTTTCTTCTCTGTGCTGAGATATTTCCTATTGAACCAGTAATGTTTTACATATTCAAAGGGTCGACCCTTGTTTTGTTTAAATAGCCAATAGCCTTTAGTTTATGTGACAACCGTGAAACACGATTCACTACCTGCTACTTTTAGTCAGACATTCTAATTTTAGAAAAAGTTTTATAAGACAAATGTTTGGAAATTCTTGTAAGTACAAGATGAGTCAATACTATTTTTGTTTTGCTTTCTCTGTACATTTAAAGTGCATTTATCCATCAGCTGTTTATTTTGCCAGCTTAAAGGGAAACACTAGCATATGGCAAAATCACTAACAGACATTTACTAAAAGCAACAAAACAATTTTGATTTCATGGGATCTTTAAACGTGCATAAATAGTTTCTGATAGATGTATCAAAGCTGTAAAACTAAAATGATACGGACAACCGACAACCAACTTAAAATTATGTTTTGTGTAGATACCCTCCAATTATCCTGTCACAGCATAAAAACCTCACAACTTTCAATGTCTCTTTAAACTGTCAACAAGCTACAAATTAGCCCACTACGTGCTAATCACCTTCGCCCTCCCAACATAACCCCAGACCTATGGAGGAAAAGCAAGCGCCCAAAGCAACATGCTATTGTTTATTAGTTTTGGACAGGGCACAAGGGAAGTTTGGACATGTGCACATGCTGTGTAGTGGTGGTGTGGATGTGAGGGAGATGTTTGTGGGGAGAAAGATCTAAACAGACTTCTCTGTTGATTGTTTGGATAATACACACAATCTTTGTTAGGATCAAAGTTAACAATATAGATCATGTCAGGCTAAGGCATGTGTTGGAGATATTTGCAAGGTAGAAAAAAATATATTAAGCTGTTAGCATTAGCACTAGCATTAGACACACCAGCTGGAGATGCTAATTAAACACTTAAAGTTCAACACAGGAAGTGTAGGGTTCACAAAGTGCAACATGCTGCTTCCTTTTCTCTCCCAGTTCCCTTAAATTACATTCTCATATCAAAGCGGAAAAGATATAGGGTAGATATGAGATTTGGAGGATCCTTGATGTGGAGGAGAACGCTCTTTAAATAATAAACTTCCCCTCTAGTCTGCTGAGAATGAGAAAAATAGAGTGTCTCAAGACTTAAGGAGATGCTATAAAACTGCTCTTCGCCTGGAGCAGGGCCGAGGCTTTTGGGAAACTATATAAGATTACCAGCACTTTTCAGGGGAGGGTCAGATAAGGGACATTTTAGGGAGTTCATTTAATCCATAAATTACTGAATTACTGATGATTAACTTTGCTTTATAACACAACCCTACAAATACCTGCGGTTGTCTGTTTTCAATAACCAAAGGGAGAAAAATATGATACAGGAGCGGAATAACATGGGTAGAAGACTTTTCACAGCGACAGAAGCCCCGACTAGAGTTTTTCTTTCATATTCTCTGTTGGATTTGGACTTAAGAGTCATTCACAGGAGAGATACTCTTGCACTTTGGTTAATTGTGAAAAAACTCATGATCTTGTAGACTAAAAAATCAAAAAAACTTTCTGTGGTTGTAAACTAAAAAAAATGCTATTTCTTGGGCCCTTGGACTTTATTTGCTCGAATATTAAGAATACACACAATGCTAAAATACATAACATTCAGAAGACAGGACCAAAACAGTGATTTTTTATTGCCGTTTTTTCTTTATTTCCTTTTGTATATATTCGTTTTTCCATTCATGGACCTCCCACCTGCAGTAGCTTTACTGCATCTGGAGCAGAGAGATCATACCTGGGTCTTTATGGCTGGGTTAGATTACTTTTACTGTATTTTTCTACAATGTAGTTTTAGTGATCAAATTGAAACCAAACAAAAACAGGTCTATATAAAATCACATTTCTGAAAAGTATGTTTACTTTGTGGTAAAACAAAGTATTAAAGCTTCAATTGTATCTATCTACTGAGATATAATTAGCTTAAAGATACATGTTAAAAGAATTCAAAGGGAAGATTATTTTAAAATTGCCATTATTAATATACACAAAGCATTGGAGTCGCTGGGACCCCAAACATATAGAACAGTCTCAACAGAACACAGTTGAACTAGCAGAGGCAAACCACTACAGATGCTGAGAAACATGAACATGTCCTCTGGAGGACATGCCCTGTGACTCCACTTTCCTGTATTTATCCTGCGTCGTGAGAGATAGTGATACAGTTGTAAACTGTTTACGGTTTACAGCTCTCATTCTCCTGAGAAAAATAGTGGGTGTGCTTTTCCTGTGCAATAAACAAGCATTGTCAGTATAAACTCTGTCCTCCAGCAATCTTTGTCATCTCTGTCCTCTCTCAGCTCATCTGACAACTATTTAATAACATCATTTGTCTCTTTCATACGGAAACCTACTGCATATGCTTGGGCTGACCTACACGCATCAATGCGTCATTTGTATGTGCACTTATGAATCGAATACAAACACAAAAACAAGTTAGCCCTGGTGAGAATGTAGGCAGCGGCGCCCGGCTTACCTCCCCATGTGTTTACTCAACCCCGTCTGATAGTCAACACTGACTTATATACACACGCACAAGGCCACACACACACTCATGTACACAGGTGGGGCTCTGTGCCTGCATAGACTGTTGCATTTAGTGCTTTACATGTGATAGGATAAATAAACAACAGCAGGCAGAAGTACTTAGTTGTGCCTTATGGCTTCCTGTCATTTCAGAGGAGACTGGAGACACTGCTGTGATATTACATGGAGCAAAGCATCTCTGGTGATGAGTGGAACTCTGGGGTAATTTAGATACATGAGCAGTTGATATGGCATTTAATTTTATGGTAAAAAAAAATGGAAAATGATTTTAGGCTTTCTTTGACTATCATCATTTGGTTGGACAGAATACAGATTTTGTCAGCAGGGACTGGGAGACTGGTCACGGTTGAGGGAAAGCTGAATGGAGCAAAGTACATAGATATCCTCATTGAAAACCTGTTCCACAGTGCTCAGGACCTCAGACAGGGGCCGGAGATTCACCTTTCAACATGACATCGACCCTAAGCTCAAAGCCCAGCCAGAGCCCTGACTTGAACCCTGTCGAACATCTCTGTAGAGACCTGAAAATGCTGTCCACTGACAGTGCCCATCCAACCTAAAGGATCTTGAGAGGATTTGCAAAGAAGAATGGAAGAAAAAAAAACAATCCCAAGCTTGTTGCATCATACCCAAAAAAATTGAGGCTGTAACATTGTAGCATTGCAGCCAGGTTTGATACACGAGTGAAATTATGACATTCAACGCAGTCTGTCGTGGAATAGTGATGTTATAGCCAAGATTAATCAGATATGTGTGTTTAAGTTTTTTTAATAAAAAGTATTGATGTATTATGAGCAAGCAGTCATCACTCCAGCACTGTGCACTTCATTGTTTTTTTAAACACAACTGATCATTTTGTTTTCATCTTGCTTAAAGTGCTGAAAAACTATCCACAGTTTTACGTAGTGATCTACGGTCAGAAATAAGCAAGAAAATGCTTCTTTACCCACAGATCCCTGCTGTTGCTGTTACCCCTATTGCTGAAAACTCTACAAGTATATTTCAAATATAATACATATATGTTTGATATACGTTTATTTCAAATTATTGAAGGTCTTTTTTTAAATTGGAGTCAAAATACTGAAAGTTTCTATTGTCACTGCTATAGGTAGTGTGGGGACTACTGTACAGTGCCTTGCAAAAGTATTTATACCCCTTGAACTTTTCCACATTTTGTCACATTACAACTACAAACTTAAATGTTTTTTATTGAAATTTTATGTAATAGACCAACACAAAGTAGCACATAATTGTGAAGTGGGACTAAATGATGCATGGTTTTCAAAATTGTAAGCAATTAAAAGTCTGCAAAGTGTGGTGTGCATTTGTATTCTATTCTACTTTGTAGAGTCACCTTTCGCTGCAATTACAGCTGCAAGTCTTTTGGGTATGTCTCTACCAGCTTTGCACATCTAGAGACAGAAATTTTTGCCCATTTTTCTTTGCAAAATATCTCAAGCTCAGCCAGATTGGATGTGGAGCGTCTATCAATTTTCAAGTCTTGCCACAGATGCTCAATGGGATTTAGGTCTGGACTTTGACTGGGCCGTTCTAACACATGAATATTCTTTGATCCAAACCATTCCATTGTAACTCTGGCTGTATGTTTAGGGTCATTGTTTTGCTGGAAGGTGAATCTCCTTCCCAGTCTCAAGTCTTTTGCAGCCTCCAATAGGTTTTCTTCCAGAACTGCCCTGTATTTAGCTCCATCCATTTTCCCATCAACTCTGACCAGCTTCCCTGTCCCTGCTGAAGAAAAGCATCCCCACAGCATGATGCTGCCACCACCATGTTTCACAGGGTAATGACCAGTGTTACTTTTCCGGCACACATAACGCTTTGCATTTAGGCCAGTAATGTCAACTTTGGTCTCATCTGACCAGAGCACCTTCTTCCACATGTTTGCTGTGTCCCCTACATGGCTTGTGGCAAACTGCAAACAGGACTTCTTATGTCTTTCTTTCAACAAWKGCTTTCTTCTTGCCAGTCTTCCATAAAGGCCAGATTTGTGGAGTACACGACTTATAGTTGTCCTTTGGACAGATTCTCCCACCTGAGCTGTGGATTTCTGCAGCTCCTCCAGAGTGACCATGGGCCTCTTGCCTGCTCCTCTGACCAGTTCTCTATTTGCTTGTCAGTTTAGGTGGACAGCCATGTCTTGATAGTTGTGCAGTTGTGGCATACTTGTTCCATTTTTTGTTTTGATGGATTGAACAGTGCTCCTTGAGATGTTCAAAGCTTGAGATATTTTTTTATAACCTAACCCTGCTTTAAACTTCTCCACAACTTTATCCCTGACCTGTCTGGTGAGTTCCTTGGTCTTCATGATGCTGTTTGTTTACTAGCGTTCTCTAACAAACCACTGATGCCTTCACAGACTAGATGTATTTATACTGAGACTAAATTTCACACAGGTGGACTCTATTAACTAATTAGGTGACTTCTGAAGACAATTGATTGCACTGGATTTTATTTAGGGGTATCAGAGTACGGGGGGCTGAATACAAATGCACGCCACACTTTTCAGATTTTTATTTGCTTAAAATTTAGAAAACCGTATCAAGTGGAATCATTTTCGTTCCACTTCACAATTATGTGCTACTTTGTGTTGGTCTATCACATAACATCTCAATAAAATACATTTAAGTTTGTGGTTGTAATGTGACACAATGTGAAAAAGTTCAAGGAGTATGAATACTTTTGCAAAGCACTGTATATATTTAACAAATGGCCATTTTCTGTAACTGTTTTGTCTATATGCCATCACTTGTGCAATTACATACATCTGAACCCAAACTCTTGAAAAGTAAAAAGCTAAAATAAATTAAAATAGATGGGTTATTATTATGGGTTATTAAGGCATATTAATTAATACGCATGAATAGAGTATAGGGTGTGTTTCATCAAACTTGTTCAATGCTAAATGGACAGGCTTGATATACAGTGCTTAATATGCATAAAGATCATTTTTGGAACTTCTATAATGTTCTGGTAAACTCACTGAATAATAGCATGTTAGAGGATGTGATGGTAATCTGCACTGCATATCATGAATGGCCGACACCAGAGGACACATCCAGATGTGCTGGCCCGGGGCCCTGATGGGTCTCGCTGTAACCTCAGGCCAAGCTCAAGTAAGGCTGGGGGTGGCGGGGTGCACACATTCCAGCATGTTCCACTGCTTCCTGGGGATCGCTTCTGGAAGTGTTACAAAGACCCCGATGTGTGAGCAGGAAGTAAGCATGTCAAAGCTCTGATTATTAAACATCCGACTGACTGGGATCCTCCGGAACAGTTATCACTACACAGTGATGACTGTCTGAACAAGAGAGGAAACAGTACAAGCTATATCTATCAGTAAGGACCTTTGATAGAGGCAATGATTTTCATAACAAGATAATGATATTTACTATACACTACTACTAAAACTAACCCTCACACAAAATGCTGACACTATTAGATTTAAAGTTAAACATGATTTGAAAAACGTAGGACACTTGGTCAAGTTCTAAAGAGTGTTTTAAATGTGTTCACAGGTCTGTTGCAAATCTTCTATATTTGTGAGGATGTTTTAAAAAATGTGAGCCTCACAACTACATTATTACCTATATGTGACTGAATAATATTAAAGAAATAGTTTATATTATATTATATACTATAAAGAAATATTTATACACCTTCATGTTGTTTAAACACATATGTTGATAATTTTTCCATTGATATAAATATAGAATTTTGAGAGAAATGCAACTTTGTTGACATCTAACCCACACCATACAGGAGATGCCATATTTGATCTGAAAGTTGCCTTCAAGCTGAAGATTTTCAGAGAATAACAAATAAAATTTTTGTGCTACGCACATCGCCTATTATTGTATAGCCTTATAGGACTTACAATTTAGTGCATAGACTATCTTATCTATTTTTCCTATCTGAAGCTTGACAGGCATGGTCATGAACTTTTGAATGGTAAATAGTTGTGTGAAGATCGCTCAAAATTCTCCTTTTGCGTTGCAAAAAAAGAAATTGTAATAGCTTGTATGGATTTGAAATGACATAAGTGTGTGTACATAATATCTCTTTTGGGGTAAAGTATCCCTTCAAACTAACAGCATAAACAATTCCAACAGTCACCCATAAAATGCATAAATTGCACAATTAAAAATCTGCCTTATAAGGAAAAAAGAGAGACAATCCAATGGTCAAAATTTCCTAAAATATCTTTTGTCTGCAGATGTTAGTGGCTGGAACCAATCTGGTGGACGGTTGTAGTTTTGTAGACACCTGGGCATATTTGGACCTGGCAATCAAACAGCTCTTAATTGGTGTAATTTGAAATCAGTTCAGTGTGTACGACATGTCATGCGATCTAGTTTTGAACTGACAAAACACATACTGTCCACATTACCATTGTTTTTGTACTTACAATCATTCTCTCTAAATGGGCTGTCGCTACCAATAATTTTGTTTTCTCCAGATAAACATTAAAAGATGTTAAATAAGGAATAAAGTAGAATGAGGAGAACTAATTTATGTATTATATGACGCTTCATAATGAACATAGAAGCAAACAAAAAACCAAACAAACAAATAACAACAGCAAAACTGCTAACATAACACTAAACGTTTACCATTTCTGAAGAAATTCTTGCTTGGCCAACCCAAACCCACCTCCATAAGGCTAGAGTGTTGTGAGCAGTTGTTAGGGCATTACAATATGGTTGTTATAGCTGTGGTGTTTGACCAGTTGTTGAAAAGTAACTTCTTGGCCCAAGTCAAAATAACCCAGAACAAGTTTATATAATATTCTGGTCCTTTGACTCAGGACCTACTTCAATGCAAGTCTATTGAATTGTTTTTCCCCATTTTACTATTTTTACCAACCAATAAATTCAAGTTGATCGTGTAAATAAAATAATAACACTTCTACTCAACAAGCTGCAAATGTTAGGTATGATTCACGCTGAAATATAATATTCAGGGCAAAGGGTATGTTAAAATCCCTAACTCTAATTTTGTGCAAGAGTAATGGAGATGCTTGCCTTAGCAACCACCAATAATAAAAACAAGAAATGCTTAGCATTTACAGGAAAGAAACATTTTGATTTTTAAGTCAGTTGCCATTCCATGAAAAGAACCATGCACAGTTGTCATTGTAAACACGTCCAAAGCACTTTTGTTGCATGAAAGAAAATATATGAAACTAACAAGGTCAACAGAACTGAGCAGAATAATGAAAAGAATAAGAGAGATGAAAACAAAGGATGACAAACGAAATTAAAAGCCCAGAGAAAAAGAGAGAGGGAACAGTGAGGGAAGAGTGTTTATATAAGTTTATGAAGGAAAGCAAGACAGAGCATGAGACTGACAAAGAGACAGAGAGGAAAAGCTTAGAGAGTTTAGATCATTAGTCTTCTGTACTGGTTTTCATTATTACTGCGCAATGCCAGCCTTGTAGTTAATCACACGGCACCCATTTAAGGCTTCTGCTTTCAATCACAGGAGTGTACAAACACACACACACACACTTGCGAAACCCTAAAGCCCAGCTTCTGAGGACCCTTCATGTCAGAAAACCCTCTCCTCCCAACCATCCATTGGTGAAGGCATCTTTTATAAGGCTGAGGAAGAGGACAGAAAGGAATCCGCAGGAAGTAGACTGAAAAGCCATAATGGTACTTCAGATGGACTGAGAGGAAAAGACGGAAAAGATGAATCCAGCATCCTCCACTAGAAAAACACTAATGAATCCTTCTTAATGAATCCAGCTAAACCCAATATTTTGGATGGACCATGTAGGTGATGGACCATTGCTGGATTATTATATGGAAATTTTTACTTACAAAAAATAGATAATTTATTGGACACTAGCATGATTGTAATACCAAAGGGCTTGTTAGGTTTCAGATGACAGAACTGTGGATATAGTTTAAAATGTATTTATTTATGGATGTCAAACATTAGTTTAACGTCTACATAGTTAATGTGATGACCTACACCTGTGGTTGTTCTGCTTTGACAGCTGAGGGAACATAAAGGGAACTGGCTTCTACAAATGACCACTAGAAATCACCTTCAGACTAATAGCTAAGAAAAGTGTGGCTATTTTTGAACAAATGTCGAGTTGCCTTTGTAAGTGCCTTAGTTTCCAGTTTGGTGTATGCAAGTTCATTCATATTTTTAAATGTTACACAGATTTTACTAGTTTTTAGTTTGGGTAGCATGAAGTTCTTAGTTACTCAACATTAACTGTCACTGTCCACTGGGCGAAACGATGTGTCAGACTAAATCCTCCAATTCCCCAAAGTTCTATTGTTAAAATACTCTCTTTCAAACTGAAAAAAATTGAAAAATCTATACCCTGCTTTTCATTAAACCAAGCATAGTTAAATACAAATGCTTCTGCTTAAAACATCCCCTCACAAATTCCATGTTGTTTCTTTATGCTTTACTGAACACTGCTGAATTACTAGAGTCTGCTTATCAGATCGTCAGGCCCTGTAAGTGGTCAGGGTGGCCTCTAAGAAAGTGACTCAGTTCTGGTTTGCCTTAAGAAGGCAAGAGGGAACTTAAAAAAAATATTGTAAGATGCAGAGACAAAACATGAAGCACCACGAAAGATTTTGAGATTAATTTGCTTCTGAGGTTTGTGTTTTTGATACATTTGTTTTCTTTCCTTTAGAAAACAAAAACCAACTACCAAGACCCCAAATGTAGGGCTCAAATATCCCTTAATCTCACCAAACAAGAAATATGTTCCTTTAAATTCATATTATATTGGATATCATTTAGCATTATCAATAAACAAATAATTCACAACAAAATTACAATAAAATAGTTAAAGATATGGTCCATACGTCTTATTCTAAGCCTGTGTATTCCAAGTCAGTATTTACTGTGGGCTACTAAGTAGATCATTTAAATAGTGAGAACCAGATTGAGGTGACAAACTTAGATAAACTTAAATTGTTTTTACTCATTTTAATATTTTGACAGTCCTAATGTTTTCATATTGTAAATCATAATTTATGTTCCAGTAGGGGGCTGAAATAGAAAAAGCAAAATATTTTCAAATATAACCCCAGTAACCTGCGTACCGTCTGGAGTATGTGTACCTCTGTTTGGAAATCACTGGCCTAATAAATACAACTTGCAATGTGTTCTTTATTAATACTGAATACAGTGTAGTTCAACACAGAAGTCTTTTTTGCGATGGTGTGTTCATGTGCTGTGTCTATGCCCTTCAGTAAGCCCAACAGGAAATGCAGTTAGGGCCGCTTTTAGTGAACGAGTGAATGGCACATACAGGCCGAGTTATAATCAATGGGCCTCAGCATGTGGCTCTGATCAAGACTGCATAATCTGATAATGTCAACTAACTTAGGCAAATGTGGTAACCACACTGATTATTAAAGTCATGAAGAATCTCGGCTTCCAAAAAGCATGAAGAGAAAAACATGAACATCTAAAGTACATTTTGCCACATGGGAAATTCAATTAAGCCACAGTTGCATTCATTAAGATGAAGATAGTGGCACAAGGTCAGCCGGAGCTGTTTCCTTTGAATAGCAATTCGGTACAACCTTGTTTGATGTGTATAGGCTAGTTTAAGATGGTCACCTGGTCTTTTTCAATAGTAAGTGATGGAAGGGAAATGCTGCCAATTTTATTTGAAAAGGCAAAAGAAGGTTTATATGAAAACATTTACTCATAAATAAGCTAGGTTAATGACTCTTACACAGCACATGCTCAGTACAGTTCTCTGTGTGATTGGTTCCCTGTGATAAAGCTGCAGCAAACATAACATTTTAGAGATGAAAATTATTTGTTAGATATACAATATATTTGTACAATAAAGTTGTTCTGCCTGAAGTTTTTATGCCCTTGAGTGTAAACTGGTAATTTATTTCTAGGTTGCTGGTTAACAAGTTGTATGATTGAATGATAAATTGACACTGTAAGCTGATATACACAATTTTATCATATGTAAATGTGAGGTCAGATGTAATTGTAACACTATTAATGAGTTAAAAATGTTTAATGAACATTTTTGTTTTTAAAGAAAATGTAAAAAAGTTAAATTTTGATTTCCCTTCCTATGAAACCTTTTACCGTGACACACAAAATGATCTCTAAACATGGCAAAATACCTCTATAATTGTTATTAAAGGGAGAAAATATTGATTATGCCAGATGTATATATAATGCAGACAAACTATTAGCAGGTTGTCATGTTGCAGCTGCAAACCAAAAAATGTAATCCCATTATCAATACGTTTAACGAGAAATATCGTACGACATACCTGTTAGGTGTAAATGGATGAGAGGTGGCCTGAGGTTGTAGTGTTGGGAGGTGGGAACTTTGACAAGCAACAGACATCATAATCATAATCTCATTTAAAATCTCATTATCAGCGTATGTAAACAACAAAACATGGAAGCCAAGTTCTGAAAACAGCTACAGGGATGAAACTAAACACCGGTTTGCCTTGCTTTGCTTTTTTCTGAGACAATCAAACAGAAAGTAACCAAGAGCCTTTAAAACAAAATATATTTATGGCGCTCTAAATTGCTGAAGATCAAAGTGTCTCGGTGAAGTTTAGCACTGTACAAACAGAGTTATGGAGTCAGACAAGCATCTGTAATCTCCTTTAATAGCTCCTGAAGAGGTAAAAAAAGAAAAAGAAAGAAGAGAAGCAGAAAGCAAAAAGGAAGTAGAGAGAAAGAGGAGCGAACAACATCTCGGAAACATCCCTGACTAAGACTAAAAGCTGTTTAAACATTTCCAAGATAAAGAAATTGGCTCAATTTATACAAAGCAGGACTTCAAAAGATAGGAGTGCGTTGCTTATATTTACATAACTAATGCTTGAAAGTCTTTTCAGTTCAAAGACATGAAGCCCAATAATGCATAAAAATAAAACTCAAATCCCATCCTGTTCATTCCATATTCATCCAACATGAGTTGGCTGATGGCTGCAGGCCGACTCAGCTGAGCTTCGATTCCCCCACTGTCAAATATCTGACAGCTCAAGTTTACATTTGTAAAATGTGATCATTGTAAAACCATATGCTCCCTAAAACCCATGTGTTTATCCATCTTATCCCAGGAAATCGCTTTCCTCTGTGCTCACACAGGAAAAGTTACCTGCCCGGATTTGGAGAGGCATTACAATTAATTGATCGAAAAGCATTCATACTTCTCCATGTTCTAAAGACATGTAATTTGGCAGTAAGATTCACCACAAGTAGGGCCTGTGAGGATTATTAAATGTGTGTGATTTTGGATTAAACATATCCAGTCTTGATTTGGATATAGCATATCCTCCCAAGCTAATATAAGTTTATATGTCATGCTCTTTTTAGGGTCTAAAGGAGTCCAAAGCCATTCAATATTTATAAACCATAATTAACCTTTATGAAACATTTTCCTTTATTAATAATTTACCTTATTCCTTTTTTACATGAAAACATTCTCTGTTTTCTCTGTCTCTACACAGTAGATAGCTGTTATTACCCAAAACATACAAAACTCATAAATACAAAACAAAACTTATACATTTTATCTAGATTTTATCTCATAAAAACCTGATTTTGAATCAGTGCCATTATTCATTATTCTATTAATTGCCATATGAGTGTATAAAATATATTTGAAAAAAATCTAAGTGGATTTAGGAAATCTAAGTACATTGTAAAGAAAAGGCTCTTTAATGAAGACTTGCATAGTATTTCCTTTTAAATTACAAATTATAGTGTATAAACCTCTTCATTAACATACTGTAAGGTCATGTTGTAAATTCATGAAACTCATGTAGTTTGGAGGCCTGCTGAGCTTTTCTGTCTGGATGAAGTTTCAGCGCCCCTCATAGGTCGGTCTGTGTAACAGAAGATTCTCAATTAGCTTTATCTGAAAATGATAAAGAAATGCATAAAGAGGCCAGGCTGCGCTTAACACAAAAGCTTGCAGTATATGGGCTAACTGTCACCCCTTTGTACTCCAATGAATATTAATTTAGGTGGGTTTATATGTGAATGTTAATTTCTCTATATACAAAAATAATACCAAAAAGCTATTCAACAGTTACCCTGTTATTGCCTAGAAAACAGATTTATTGAATTTATTGAACACATGTTGACCTTTTGTAACAACATTTCCCGCTATTAAATAGAGAGCCACAATGTCACAATGGAACTTGCCGTTAAACAGCCTATTATGGGATTTTCAGCAAACATAAACAGTAAAAAAAGTAACACAAAGCAATAAATTGACCAAAAACAGTTACTACAACAACAGCTGTTCTG
>JAZGTJ010009401.1:0-19442 GCA_036877575.1 Botia almorhae
AGTGTGTGGCCTTCTCTAAAGATCAGTGATGTATTGACAACTGTCATGTCTACAATCAGTTGTATCAAAAGCAGATGTTAATTTGCCTAATTTGCACTGCAGTTCAATTAACTTTTGAGTTTGCTCAAGTCAGAGTATTGAGATTCGCTGTACCATTGTGAGGTGCAGTGACTGAAGGTTGAAAGCTCCTATTATAACTGTTTGAATGATGTTTCAGCCAGATTCTGATTGGCATGTCAATTTCGATAATTTTTTTAATAGTGCAGGAACCTCATCAGGGCTTGTCACTCACCTTGTTAAAGTTAATGGAGTAGCTTACGTTTATACTGAGTTATATGTGGTCATGAGTGTGTTTTAATGGCATGTTGTTTAACTGAAGTTTGATAATATTATGTTGGCTGCAAAAGGTCTGATGTCACACAGTGTGACAGCGACCTCTGCAGGCGATACTGGCGTCGCGTGGTGATTCTTTTGACCGACTACACCGCATGAAGCAAGACATGATAGATGGTGATGTAAAACTAAAAAGAAAACGTATGCGATGAAATGACGATGAAAAATACTTTTATATATTAACATTAGACAACACTTAATAAATATACATGTATTAACAATTTACAAAGAGTGTAGTTATGAACAAATGTTTGAATATCTGGAATAATAATTGCAGTAAAATTAGTTTATGATACCTGATGGATTAACTAATGTTAACTTTAAACTTAAATGTTAAAATTACATACTAATCTAATAATTGTAGTATGATAATACATAAAATCAGGGGCACATTTCCACATTAACATACAGTATTTCAAGTGTAGAAACACTACATTTTATTTTAAATATGGCCAGGGTGTTAATACTGATAACGATATATAGAATTTACATGCTGTGTTTCTAGGTTAGAGCTAAACATACATTTGAACAGTAATATTTTATAAAAAAAAAGTGGAAGTCAAAAATAAAAAGTGCATGTGAAGAAGGAGCCTTTATAGCAAGCTAAGCCTGTTTACTGTTGCTGTGATTTGATTCTGAGTGCAATTGTTCCTATTGCTCCCGTAGTGTCGGCTGGTTTCATCCTAATTTGATTCTATTGAACTCCAGTGCATTGGTGGTCTTAACATTATCACCGTTGTATCTTATGTCATCAACATGCACACAGAATACACATGGCACATTGATTTTTGTTATTTTGGTGTTATGTACAGCAGAATTAAAGACAACTGTGTATATATGTGCATTGCATGGTGTAATTTGTGATATTCCTGTGTTGTGAAAATCATCACTTGCTAAAACACCGTTACTTCCTGAAGAATTGCACACCACAGTCTGTGTTGCTTTCTTATTTACACAAATTGAGCGGTTCCAGTAGAACCGAACTCAGCCAGTAAACTCTGCGCACTTGCGGTTCCGCTGGACAGCTGTCACATTTACCAATTTTTCATGCATGCCCTGTTTTGAATTAATCTGGCAGCGTGAAAGCACCTTCTGTGACCATGTGACATTCTAATGGAATGCATCCCCCTCTGCTGTGAGGTGGTCATACTTCTAACATACTTCCAACTGAGATGGTGATGGCCTAGCGGTTAGAGCTGGTTCCACGAATGCTCATCCTAATGCACCAGACCCAGGTTGAAATATGGCGTGGTTGAAGATTGAGTAAATGAGGAGTGGCTGTGTGTGGAGCAGTTGTGAAAGAAGGGTTTTTTGTTCTGCACCAGGACAAATAATAATTTTGCAACTGCTCTTATCTTATTTTCGGTCTCGCTTTTATTCCCTTTGTTGTGGACTTTGTCTCCAGGCTTCTCCCTTCTGGTTGGTTTACCTTCCCAGCATTAATCACAACCTTAATTCACAGAGGCTACTATCTGAGTTTGGGGTCAGGCTCAGTTACCCTGTTGTGGTCATACCACTTTGTTTTACCGCCCCAGTTATGGTCCTTTGTGGCTATGGCACATTTGTTTTGGCACCCCAGTCATACATCTTTGTCTTCATCTCTCTGGGTCACCTTATCACACTAGGTATTACTTATCACTTATCACACTATTAGTTATTGCTTAGTACTGCAAAGACACATTTAACCACCATGCCATCATATCTCACTGTAAGGCATTTTTTGATTTGATATAATGACAAATGTTTTACTGTAAGCAAAGTGTTATAGTAAAATGTGGGATTGGTTGTTTTCTATAAGTAAAGAAATTTAAAAACTTGGGGATTTTGAAGATTTTGGAAGACTTTAGACAACAAAAAGCAAGAGTTCGACCTCTAAGCCACTAAATCTGCAGAGCTTGCAAAGTATTTTCGAGGGATTGTTTGTTTTCTATCAGTACAGAAACTTTAAAACTTGGGACTTGAACTAGACTTTTGACTACAAAAGGAAGGAGTTTAACCCCTAAATCACTTCATCAGTAAAGCTACACAGTGTACACAGAGTATTTTTTAAGGGATTGTTGGTTTTCTATTAATACAGAAACCTTATATATGGGGAATTTAAACCAAGGCTTTTAAATACAAAAGCAAAAGTTCAGCCACTAAATTTGTTCACATACTCAATTTTAAGAGATTTTTTGATATTATTAAACAAACTCAAATTGTTTAAACCAGGTGTGTTAATACTTTTTAAAAACATATTACTGATTTTTTATATTTTTCCTAATGGATGATAAAATGGGTTAAACCCTGTTCATTTATATTGACAGGGGGACCTACGCCACCTACGTCTAATAGTAACTTGGGCTACAAGTAAAAATTAGAGACAAAATAATAACAGACAAAATTTGACATACAACAATTAGAAAGCATTTGTAAATAATTGATCTGATAAATATATACATAATGAATCAACGCTCAGGTGACACCAAATACCATTTATTAGGGCTTTACAAAGACTACAAAATCCCCCAGATGATTTAAATTGTGGTCTCTTTCTATTTACATGATATGTTACTTACAAATGTACAAAATATAAAACATCTACTAACAAATGTTCCACCTGAAAAGAAACATTTTCAAAGTAGTTAAATGTTATGCGCTCACAGAGAGATGTTTGCCATAACATGGTAAATAACATTTTTTTAAATTAGATGTACCAAGGACAATCAGTATTTGTGTTTGAGGTTAGGGACTGATAGTTTAAAATCTTTACTGCACTTAAAATGGTGGTTTTTTTAGTCATTTCACACTGAACAGGACCAATGGTTGACAAGCAAAGCATCAGGCACAGAGTTACAAACATAGCACCATTGTAGTGCTAAGGAATTCAAAAAGAACTTTCCTGAACCAACGAAAAGGCTGATAAACAGTGGGTAAAACCATAGTGGCAGTTTAGAATGTGTTACTTTGCGCTATGTGTAATGTGGTGATCAGGTAAAAGGTGTCTGGATATGATCTTATGTAATCACAACCTGTTTGGATGAGTTCAACTATAGCACCTTGAACTGTATGTTATAAATTGTACCTACTGACCATGTATATCGCGCTAACAGAGATTCAGTTACTGTAAACATGTGCAAACTCTCAAAATAGTCTTAAATAAAAGTCGTTCACAGTAAAAAACGTAAACATTATGAAATCAAGTGATTTACAGTATTTTGGCACTTAAGCCACATTTAAAAATGTTGCATCTGCAAACAAATTTTTTTCATTCATGTTTCTAAGCCATGTTTGCTATTAAGTTTTAGTGTAAACCAACAGGTCCCTAAGTTTATGTAAGTAGATGGGCTGGTTAGCATGAGCAAGTTAGACACTGCTGGTAGATGGTAAAACTACACCATTCTATACAGAAGCCAATAATAAAAAACATGTATTTTATTGAAATTATTGTTGATATTAATATTATCATCATTTATTTTGTAAAAGATAAAATCTTTATTATAGCAGAACAACCATAGGTGTAGTTCATCACATTAATCATGGACATTAATTATGTCTTTTTGTCTTATTTTAAATGCTATATCATTTGACCATGTAAAAATCTAACAAACCTGTCTTTGAATGTCAATGGCTGTGTGACTTAAGTGGCAAAATACTTTTTTTGTGGCCACTGTATCTGAACGCTGCAAGATGGAAATTGTGACAGTGTAATGAAGGTTAGATACGATTGAGATCCCATGCCTTTGATAGATAAAACAGTGAACTGCTTTGTATGATTTGCGCCTTTGAACAGTAAAATTGACACTAATGTTTTCTGAAATTGAAGAACACTTCACCTTTCACTGTACAGTTTAGAGCTCTGGAATAATAAGCAGTTACAAGACATACAAGTTTCGGACAGGTTGCTGGTTTGCTTTGTAAATCACAAGAGCGTAATACTAGACTAGAGGAGCAGAAACGGAATAGCAACTGGGCAGAGTGCATCTTTAAGAGGTTGTGCAAGACTTGAATATTTACAGTCACCTTTTCAACTGTGCAAACCCACATAGCAAACAAAATAAAGCAAAGGATGAGTGATATTCACACAGAAGCTGATGCACAGCACAGAAAATCAACAGTTTCCATGTGCACACGCACATATAGCTTGTTAAAACTGACATGCTAGCAAAGCGACGAGTCAGGTTTGTGCTCCTCTCAATTCAAGTGAATCCCAGCTCAGCTGGGACTACATAAAGATATTACTTTTTTTAAACCTTTATACATTTGGACCATTTTATAATGCTGTTTTACACTAACACGCTATTCGTAACAAAAATAAAATATATGGACGTGGCATTCATAGGAAAATTGGGGCATTACAATTCTGTCCTATGCCATCCTTTCTCTGAAAAGAGAGTGGCACCACGTTTATACATCTTCAGAGCTTAGCACATTTAAGGCAGCAAGAAAAGCACCATTTTCTGGCCTTTTTGACAAAGCTGGTACACTCTCCTGAAGCAGCCAAGCAGTACCCGCAGAGATTAGAAGGATCCGGGTTCGAACAAAAGATTAAGCTGCAGTCTGTTGTGTAAGGGTGCTGTAGGTCACTATACGCTTGGCAGTGAATCGAATGATGGAAATCTGCAAATCTGCATATGACTTCACAGTAGCGACAATGACACAATGCACATTTGTGCTTGTTGTATTAGAGGCATTTTATGAATGGTGTGCTGGCGAGATGAGTGTAAACCAGACATGGGTTTTGGCACCACGGCAGCCCAGAGGTCGACCAAGGTCAGATTTCAGAATGTTGCCCTTTAGGTTTTTGCACCTCAATGAATTTAAAATACACACCTTGCCTCTGTAAACATGTTTGAAATGAATTGCACCTCAGAAACCCTGGAGATTCAAATTCCAGTTGTTTTGTATTAGTTGTCATAAGCACACACATATACACACACTCTGCTTGTATTTTGTGTGTGCCACCAGCACCTTTTTGTTTTTAAAAAAGACTCTCTCTCTTATTTGTGTCCTGGACACTGCATCATTTTATCACTAGAGGTGTGATATCTCCCAACATGCCTGCTATTACATTTTCTCAAAAGCATTCTGAGCCCGTCCTGTGCACTCTGTTTTTAACCATTCAGAACATTTTCTTTTCTAATAGGGTGGGGCTTAGAGAGCAGACTCCAATGAGGAATCCAGCAGGTCATCTTGGTGACTGGCACTGTCGCTGTCACAGCTTTGAGCACTGGAGTAGTTAGCAGCTTCCTGTAGCCTCATTAGCATATTCATCTAATAAACAGAAAATGTAAATGTTAAAATGAAAAACAGAAGTGTATGTTGCATCTTTTTTGTTCACCTTGTAAGTCACTTTAGATAAAAGCATCTGCTAAATGTAAATGTAAAGATTACAGAACTAACGCAATAATAGCTGTTTCCATCCACCTATTTTTAAATGCATTTTGGGATATTGCATAAAAAACGTGCTGAATGGAAAAGCCAAGATGTGCAAAAATTCTAAAAATGCTAATAAAAAAACTTAGTTTAACTATATGTTTATAAACTACAATGGAAACAAATTTACTAAATTCCTCGAAGCAAAAATGGTGTGACTTTTCAATAACTGTTGCAAAGCATCTGGATTGGTGGTCATTCTGAAATGCTTTAGCCAGAGTCTGTCATCAAAGCAGTTCAGTATAATTACCTTGCTGAACTGCTGTATCCACCCCCGAAAGCAAGATGCATGACTGTGTTTAATGCATTTCGTCTGTGCCCTCTGAGGCGCAAGTATTTTTTTATAGAGAAAGACCTACAGTGGCTTTTCCTATTGCAGTGACTTTCATTTGAGTGATATTTGTCACCAGTTTATCAGAAAGTTATTATTTTGTTCGGTTTGACTTACTGAATGGAAAACAGTGCTTTGAAGAAACAGTGCAACTTTGAAGAAAAATAGCTAATGTAACAATAAATAAACTTTCCCAACACTAGTAGGAGCTAAACAAACAAACAAACTGCTAAACAAACAAAAATTAAAACATGCAACCACACATACACAACCATATTAGTGACATTCACAACCACACAGTCACAAAGCTCAAGAGTAATGAGGTTTACCAAACGCTAATTTTTGTAAATGAGAAAAACAATTGCTATAATAACAATTAAACCATGAAACACAGTAGTTTAACAGCTGGAATCTAAACATAAAATGAAATAAAAGAAACAAACTGCAGCAAACACGAATAGAAAAAAAATCTTTAACTCACAATCACACAAAGACATGACAGAGGGAAATACTCAGTCAACTCATACTCATACAACATTCAACTCAGTTAATTCAGTAACACAACCAGCTATCAGACTTAACTAGATAAAAACTAATCACTGATATTTATAAAAACAACAGCAGTTCTGTCACCTTATAATCTCTGAACGTCTGTTGTCAGAAAAAAGAAATGAGAGACAGCAAGATGAGACAGCGCAATAACATTTGTTTAAAAGCCGTTTAGCAAAGTGTGGAGGAGCTAGTAATATTTTCCCGTATTGGCCAGTATGCCTTCTGTTACTGCATTTCATTAGCTCTGTACTTTTACTCGGCATAATGACATTAAAGTTGAATCTAATTTTTATGGTTTTGTAAATAAATAATGTCAAAAATGACACCTGTACATGTTTTGGACAATTCTCATTCTAAACATCTACATGACCTGTCTACCATCAGCAGCTATTTTGCTCAAGATATTAAAAACATTGAAAGCATATACTTAAGTATTTAAATGTAAGTTAAAATTGTGTTGTCTATGTTTGAAACTCTAAGATCCTAAAGGTAACATAATATAAAATGTAAAATTAACATACAAAATTAAAAGTGAAAGAGAAATGAATTTAAGCGGGTGTGACCAAATTATAACCGTTAGTGTAAATGGTGCCACCTGGAGGAAGTTATGTGATAGTATTCATGTACTGGATTTTTTTCAGTGAGCTGTACACATGAGGGAAAGGATATGCTGTATCTCATGGGCTTGACACACATAAACACACTTTAACAAAAATGAATTACTGTTAGGCAGGTAATCTGAGTCCCTGCTTGTTTAGTTTGTCTTTATTATTCGTAGACTATTTGGAAGACATTTGACATTGTCATTCATTTGTTTTTCCATGAAGCCATTTACAAATTTTTTATTTGACATTGACATGTGTATATTTGAAGAGCTCAGTTATCATTAAATATATGTAAAATCGACAAAATGCTTTTTTCCCCCTACTGAAATATTGCCCGTTTCACCTTGCTTCTCTTGAGTAGATTCTTGTCTAATATAGCCTATCAAAAATAAACTAAATACATATCTAAGTATATATGTAAACACTAAGGTTATATGCTTAATGGGGGGATCTTTACCAGTGGATCTCCTTCTGTGTCACTCTGAGAGACTTGTTTAGAGGCGGCGGCATCTTTGGAGGAGCTGTAGCCATCATAGCCCACGTCCTCTGGCCGCAGCTGCAGAAGTGATTGGCCTTCATGTTGCAGGGAGGTGGAGCTCCAGGGGTACGTGTCAGTCACCCATTTGGAAGGGTCTTCCCATGCCACCCTTTTACCATACAGCTAAAGCAATAAGCCAAGCAGATAAGAAATTAGCACTGCCAGGGCACTGGGTGTTTATTAATTGTTTATAACAGTGTTTATTGCTGTGTTATTACACAAGCAACAAATAATGTTTTTGTGTGCCTTAGCTTTAAGTGTTAACGATAGTCCATAATTATAGCTGGTTGCATGTACCTGTAGTCCTTCTCTGACTGCTTCCAGTAGATAAGGTACCAGAGAGTAGTTCCACAGATCAGTAAACCAAACACGTGAACTGTCTCCATCCATTGGACAGGACAAGAACAGTCGAGGACCTAGAAGTGACATGATTCAATATATCACCTTGTCCTGACAGAAAAACCTAATCAAATGTGTTAATTGGGTTGCATGTGTTTGAAAGCCTCTGGGCATTACCAATGGTAACATCCGAGGAGCTGTGAGCCTCTAAGAAGGTATTGAGGTGTTGCCAGGTTTTAGGGATCCAGTCAATGATTTTGATGAGGTCGTTGCTTCGCATGTTCTTATCAATCTCAGTCTCAATCAGTTTTCTTCTCAGGAAACGGCCCAGGAAGCCCTTCACTGGCTCAGTGTGATTGGCACACAGCACCCACCTGAGGGTATAACAATCTGATATTATTAAAATGACAGAAATAGAAAGTTTTGCGTGCATGTTCTGTGAGCGTGTGTGTTTGTGCTCAAGTAATAACTGAATAACATGATCTCGGATGGCCCTCATGTGGCCAGAAGCTGTAACGGCAGTCATCAAATCGTTCATGTGATGTGTAAAATATTTTAACACAGTACCTGAAGTTATGATGCAGCTCCAGATTTGGAGATGAGGAAACACCCTGATTCATAGTTCCTATGACATAAGGGCTGCGGAGAGAGAGTTAAATATAATTATATATTCA
Organism: Botia almorhae; assembly: GCA_036877575.1. Classification (NCBI taxonomy): domain Eukaryota; kingdom Metazoa; phylum Chordata; class Actinopteri; order Cypriniformes; family Botiidae; genus Botia; species Botia almorhae. The sequence goes on from JAZGTJ010009401.1 coordinate 8,848, forward strand.
TGAAATATTTATTGATATTTCAATGCATAACAATAAAACCTACATAAAATACATTTTAATTTGATGTAACTATTTTCAAGTATAACTTTAACAACTTGATAAAACATAGTCATAATTATCATTTATATAGACAAATGAACTTGTTGCAATGCATTCTGGGATTTTTCACCTACAAAGGAAACCATGGTCAAAATTAGTAGGCTGCATAATTTTGATGCCTCAAAGAGATCTTTACATCAAGAACACTCACACAGTAGTATGTCATAAAATGGAGTCTAGGTATGTGCCTCATTAGGAACAGAACTATAGTTCTCAAATTTAACATTTTGGAATCACCATTTGTGGTATTTGCAGTTGAGAAATCCATTGAAAATATCACTAAGGGAGCCAATGTGATGGAGGTTATCCAGGATAACTACAGTGGGCAGCTCAGTTTCACTCTCCTGCGTGTTACACTGCTCGGCCAGGCTAGAGAGGTACTGTCGAAGATCCTGCTTTAAGCAAACACAAAAACACAGTGTTCCATTTACTGGAAAGTTAATCACAACTTGAAAATATCACTAATTATCCCACTAATTAATCTCAAAAGTGTAGATGCAGGAAAACCGTTCCCACAAACAACAATCAATTTTACAGTTTAGCACGAATAAAAAAAGTAAACTCATACTGTTTTATTTATTTAGTAACAATGGCAACTTAAGCAAGGATATCATTTAGAACTCATTTAGAACTTTAAACTTGTTCAGTCGTAACTTAATTCTGTGCTCATGTTGGAATTACTATAATTATGAGATTCTGCTCTAAGCTGTTCATAACCTCAGACTTTGAGTTTATTTTCTGTGGCAACACCTTGTTGTTGCCAGTAAAATATGCAATCATTACATTATAATTTACCTCTATACTGTTTTTCTTGCACAATACTTTAGAACAAAGAAAGTGGATCAGGTTACAGCCTTCATGAATATAACAGATAATACATATAAACTGCCTTGGTTGTTCAAAACGCAGAGCTTTTATAACATTTTAAGTTTCCAATCTATAATTATAAGGACATGAACAGATATTTGTTGAAAACTTAAATATGATGATTAATTGTGACATATTGTTAATGCACCAAAGTTTTTCTGTAATATGCCCACAGAAATATCCATACCTTGCTGGATTTTTGGTCCACGTTGAAGCTAGCCAGGTTAGTGTCAGTCACCTCTCTTCCAGTCTTGGAGATGATAAAGTGGGCTAATTTAGTGGCTAGGTAGGATTTGCCGGTTCCGCTGGGACCGGAGAGGATAATTCTGCGATGCTCCATCAGCAGGTTTAAATAGCGCTGAATGATGGGTTTAGGTATCAGTGTGTCAAACACCAGGTCATCAATACTACCTTCCTTCACACCTACATGAAAAAAGGCATTACCAATTATTTATGAAATCTGCTGTAGGATTTATGCTCTTGCCAGACCCTTCTGTGGAACCTACAAGAACCTTTTGAGGTTCCTCACCTTTAAGGTTAACCGTGATAACGTTGTTGTCGCCCACTAGGTAACCACAGGGCAAAAGCTCAGGTACCTCAGAGATGTGAGATCGAACTACCTCCCCCATCCTGTAGCACACTATGCTATCCGAGTTCAAGCCCAAGCTGGTCAGTGGGTCTATGCGGAAAACATATTCCTAAAGATAGACCGAATGCAAAATTCAGAGAGATGCTCACACATACATGTGAAATATGGTAGCTGGAGTGTAAATAAATGTACATAAGGCTGGTTCCAAATGGGTACCTTAAATAGGCGTCTGATTACACCATCCAACACATCCCACTTGGTCTTCCCACTCACACCGATAGAACCAATCAGATACTCTTTTTTCTGCATGGCCTTAGATGATTAAAGGATCATCACAGTTCATTCAGTTTCTTATAAACATTAACTAGCAAAACTCCAAAATTATGAAACCCAGCAGCTAAAAACACTTGATGGCAATTACCTTGGTCTTGTTGGAGTCGCTGTGGATGGTTACCGTGATGCGCACACTTCTGCCCTCTTTGCGTAGGTTCCCCTCGTACCCATCATCCAAAAGAATATCTGTGCACAAAAAAAATGCTAAAGTTACACAAATGTAAAAAATCAAAGCCTAAATGTCTAGAAAGTTCTTATGAGTCACTGGCTGTGGGGGAGATAAACCTTTTCAACACTAACATGTTCAGCAAACGAAGCCAGTTATGTTCAGTTTTGAGTGTGGTTAAATGGTGTCTGCTTAAAGCTTTGTTGTAGGCAAGGCTAAGCTTTTGGGTTTTAACAAGGCTTTGATTATATGAAGAAAGCTGTTAGTGGAGGAGTACAGCTTTTATGTGCCTTGTACGTTGAGCTCTGCAAATGGGCGGGAAGGAGACGCTTTATATTCGTCTGGCACGTTGATAACGTCCCTCCACTGCACATCCTCCCACGCTCTGGTGCTTCTCTGCACATCTCTCTATCAATTAAGCAGCCCAAAGTCCTGAGAGAGAACTCAGACCTCACTGCTGTAATTAGCCAGGTAGTAGGTAAGTTCTTGCCATTCCAGCTTAAGACGTGACCAGTAGTCCAGTGTTCAAATCCTCCCTTACAAAAAAGAGGCCATTTCACTCTTCACTGCTTTCATTCTCTTTCTGCACAGCTGTGAAATGATTCTTCCCATGATGGAGCTTTGGCTAATTTCACCCCAGAATCATCAATAACAGCCATATGCAAATCTACACTGCACATCAGTCTGTATAAGTAAACTGGTGATAAGTAAATTCATAGTACTGATGAATGGCTATAAAGTCACAGTGGAAGACAAGAGTTCCAACATCCAAAATAGAACCAAATCTCTAAGGAACCGTAAGTTTTTGTCATACATACATAAAATCTCTCTAATGTGTATGTAACATGTGGTTGCTAGGTTGTTGTGGGAGATTGTTAATGCATTGCTAGGTGCTTACTAGACTGTACTAGGTGGCTCAAGTTCCAGGTTTTGGGTTCGATTCCCTGGGAACATGTGTAATGATACATTGTATACCCTGCAATTCACACTACAATTTGCTTTGGATAAAGCATTTGTCAAATGCACAAATAAAGTCAAAACAGCCCATCCTCGCTTTGACATTTCATATATGTCTATGATAATCTTGTCCCTAGTCCTGGCTCAGGTCTTTCACTCAGCCTTTGCCTGTTTTATTATTTACCAGGAAAGCACCACTAACTAAAATTGTTAGACATATTGTTAGACAATTAACTCAACATTTAAAAAACACTCAACAAATCATGAAGCAAAGGCTGACCTGACATAATGGTGTCAGTGATATTAAGGTTGTTTAACGACAACCCCAAAGATTGGCGTGAGGATGAGGAGGAGGTGCTGGAAGTTTCTGAGGGAGGGCGGACCGTTTTAGCAGGCGTGGCAGCAGGCGTAGTATTGCCGCTTGACTTGAGTCTGTCGTTTTCTGCTTTCAGGAGCTCAATCTCGTTCTGCATATAAGATGAGAAGTAAAATATATGTAAATACTACAGTAATACTTCACAAAATTATTACACACACACACACTTCAACTTATTTAACCCAACTTATTCTATAAACTTAATCACTTATTAGTAACATTGTTGAGGGGATTATTAGCTGGTTTATGTTGTTAAGTGCCATTTCGAAGACATTTAATGACTGTGAAAAGTAAAAAAAAAATCTATCTGTAGATTAGCCTGTGTGATAGAAATCTGTGTTCAGCAGTTCAGTTCTGTTTTAATCATCTTGGTATTTAAAGAAGTTTGGGCTTTTAATAGCTGTTTATCTGATCTGAGTCAATCGACCACTCTGTTTCCTTTAAATGAGATTTAGTCCAGCCTCTGTATAGCAATGAAGCAATGCTATACATGAATATGCCAATTAATCCCTGCCTCCACTCAATCGCACCAGCTTGCACTTTCTTAGCCCCCCAGTCAACTCGCTAAAATACTCAGCAATGGTGTTGCTAATAAATTGTACATGGTTTGTCTTAAAGCATATTAAAAACACAGATATATAAACAACGGTAAAAACTTGATTTGTACCACAGAGGGTCTTTAATTTTCAGGTTTACAGTTGGTAGTTAACCAGAATGCATATTACCTCATAATTGTGAGGCTTGTTCGCAAAATTACCAGGTGCCGCAAAAGGGACAGTTTGTGCCTTTAAGTTTGAACAGCTGCTGTTACATTAACATTTTGATTCATGAGTTAAGATAAAAGAAAGTGTAATGTAACATTTAAAAATATTTAAATGAGGCATTATAAAATAATTAATTTATCTTAGTATTATCAAAGTATTTATCAAGCACAGATTTAGGATTTTAGCTTCATTATTTAACCACATGTACAACGAAACGTGACGGTCCTTTCTTATTGTGTGAGTCTACACACAAAAAAAACAAGTATGGTTAGCATGACTAGTCTTAGCCTCTGATGCTTTCCTCCTCCAGCTTCATGTGGGGTTGAGTGTTAATGGGCTATACAGGGGTTTTAATCACTACTTCTAACAAAGAGAACGCAGAATATCTGCCTGTTTAAAAGAACAGTTATTAGCTAAATGTCTATACCGGGATACATTTATCAAAGTATCCAAAAACATTTTCATTAAGTTCTAAATGCTGTCAACGTATTTATGAAGTATTTAAACTCTATATGCAGTATAGAAGTATAACAGCCGTTTCTGAACTTTATTTCTCGAAAATTTCTAACTTAAATGTTTTGACGAATAAAAAAGCTAAATCAAATTAAATGCATTCCTAGTTTAAGAGACTATTAAATAACTAAGTTTAAGAGACTATTAAATAACTAATTACTTGCACCTGTGAGAATTATTTCTGTTAACTTTCATGCTGTATACAGCGTTTTTATTTGTACGTCTGAAAAACATGGCAACTCCTGCCTAGCAACAGTCTATATTTATACTGCAGCTTAGCGATCAAGAGTAGCGAGTGCATGTTAACACAACTGCCCTGGTGAAAAACACACCAGTATAAGTATTATTCTGGTTGAGTATCATTTATAAATTAAAAATATTCAGATTCCATATTTCCTTATGTGTATTATAAAGCTCTTCTGTCATGAGCAGTGAGGAAGAAAACCTGGGCGTAGACAGTTTAAAAAAAAACTTATTTAAACAAAAACTTTATTTTAACAAAAACCTCCCACGATGGGGCAGAAACAAATACCAAATAAGACTAGATTTCTGCAAAGCAAATCAAACAGGGCACATGACTCAGGATACAAATTGACAGAGAGAAATACACCAGCACAAGACAGCAGACACAAGGGAATTAAATAGGGAAGCAAACAAGGGGTCATAAACTAATAATTAGATTATTAACAAGAAAACGAGAGGGCGGGGTCAAAACTCAAAACGGGACACACACATTGCACAAAGTAAACAAACAATGACCATGTGCTTCCACACAAAGACAAGCAACACGCAGATCACAAAAGACACAAAGAATGAGTTTAGATCCTGACTCCAAGATACAAGAACCATGACTGGGACTGAGTCAGAATCCAAACATCATGCTCTGACACAAAAACAGGGCTGTCGATCTCCTGGTATAAGAATTTAGAAAAAACCCAGAACAAGGAAGCCAGGACCCTGACATCTTCATAATAAGACTTCTCATAAAAGAATAACCAACAACAGCATGTCTTCTAAGGATTAACTATGGGTGAAAATAAAGTACATTTTAAAGTACATGTACTTCAAAAACACAGATTTATTTACAGCCTCAAAAATCACTGCATTGTGTCAGGACACTAGACAGATGTTTACAAGGCACTGTATAATACTTTGTTTGTAGAAGATGTCTGGAGTGAGCACGAGTTTGCCTACCTGCATGCGGTTCATGGCCTCTCGTATTTGGTCGAGATGGTGGGCGGAGCTTAATGCCTCCAGTCTGATATCGGTGAGCTTTAGCTCCTTCTCTCTCAGCTCGTTTTTTAGCTGTAGGATAATCTCTGCCTCGGCTTCTGTACATTCACACAATCTGCACAAAAACACATCGCAAGAGAAGGTGAAGGAGTGGGGTGAGGGGTAAGAACACTGTTACACACCCAACAGAGCTACAAAACACAGGAGGGTTTAATACACAACACACTCCTGGAGAATTAGGATTATTCAAAAAATATATAGACAAACACATTTACATGCACACCTTCACTTAAGGTCTTAAGGTCTATTTTTGTGTGGGAAGTGCTGTAGTCCATTCAATGTCAGATGTGGGATATTCCAACATGGTCTCTGATTTCTGACTATAACAGTGTTTCATTGCATTATGCTTATAAATGCAAAATTATGCTTCGTCCCAATTCACCTACTTATAGTATACCCTAAAAGCATGTACAGTTTTTGTTATAGAAAAGTATATACATTTTTGCACATAGCAAAAGAGTATTCAAGTACTGGGACATTCTGACATGAAACAGAAGTCACTGTTGTTTCCTATAAACATTGTGATCATTAACAATCACACACATTAAAATACAACTTGCGTTTAAAGCATTTCTTCATTCATTATTTCTTATGTAACGTTTACTAATGTTATAATGTTAAAAGTTTAATTTGTCAATTTAGTAAAGCATCACTTATTATTAGGTTTTGTTAATTCAGTGTAGCATCACTAAACTCCTCCCTCTTGCAATGAGTTGTGGGTAATATCAGCCATTAGAGTGTGCATGGAACGAAAATAGTAGACCATATGGGTACTTCAGGGATACTCATTTAAACATAATACAATTTTCGACTAATTTTACATTTACTCATTTATCCAAAGCGACTTACAAAGAGAAAAATAATCAAATTTTGCCCTTATAATTAAATTCTAATTTTAAATACTATTTTGGATGGATAGCATGCAAATTGGGATGCAGGGATCGAGTTCATGTTGATAAAACAGGAAGTAGGAATTCTTCATGTCAAGCACAGGCAGAAAATGACTGCCGTTAGTACAGCAACATCCACTAAATAAAATCTTTATCTAACAACCCCTAAAACTCAGGCAAACTCAGAAACAATTAGGTCAACCATCTGTAATTCTGTGCTGCTTTTACCATGTATCAAAAATTTAATTTCTTTAAAATGTATTTTCTTCCATAGTTCTTCAGTACTGTTTAATGTTGCTCCAATGTCCACTGCAGCTCAAATTGTAATGTCATGAAAGGCTAATGTGAGATGCATGGAGCTCAGACATGGTGCAGGGAATCTTGTTAATTAGAACTAGCTTTAAAGTCACAGATGACAACCACTGCACTCTCAAACCTTCCCAGCATGCCACACCGTGCCTGTTACCGAGATCTGTGCTTGTAGACCACATGACCGTTTGACTTTTTCTTTGGCATCCAAAGGGGGGAGGACTTGCTATCGCAAAAACACTTCCTAACAACACATTGAGGACCATGGATTTATAAGGTAATAATCATAAGGTAAAATGAAAAGGAGTGAAATAGAAATATGATTATCAGAAAAAAAGAAAGAAAATTTGTAAAACCAAAGAGTACAATCTAATAAGCAAAATATAATGACAAATATCAAAACATAAGTAGCAGTTACTGATGAGAATAACTAATTATGTGTTGGGTTTAATATGATTTTTTTGACTGAATTTGAAACAAACATAACTTTGGTAATGCACTGTATATTAATAGAAGTGTAGGTGTATGCGGAGCCTTAAAATTCACAGAGCTGGAACAAAATTATAAGAGTATAAAGAAGTTTTGGGGGCTCATTTCACAACAGGACCTGGTACAACATACCCCTATTGTTCTCTTTGATGCTGGCTGGGGTGAATGCATTTGTACTCACTCAGTGGTGCATGGTGAAATTCGCAGTGGTTGGTTGGTGATGGTCTGTTTGTTGGTGTGTTGTAGTTTGGGTGAGGAGGGAAGGGAAGAGTCCGTCATTTCCTCAATTTCATCATGAGATGACTGGGGCTTGTTGGTCTTTTTCTTGCTGAAGGCTTGTTTGAAGGAGCTTCTCAACTGTAAAAGAAAATCACAAAATCAACTATGAATATTAGACTGCCAACAATGGTTAACCCGTTTATTTTAAACCATTTAATGGTCAGGCAGAAAATATGAATTAAAAAGGTTAATAGCTTAATCTAGATTAATAATGTAACATGAATAGTTGTACATCACATATACAGTATTTACATGTTAATGTACATTTATGTACATAACTATGAAATATTTATAAACGTTTTATTAAAGTGTTATTGATTTAGTATTAGATGTCTTGTTATGTAATCTTCATAATTTTTGGTCTGCTGAAACAGGCAAATATATTAATCAGCACTTCACATTTGGAGAGGGTAGATAATGGCTTGCATAATTCACTGATAATCAAGCAGATCTGTCCATTAGTAAACAGAAGAAACATTCCGGCAGTCATAAGGATTTGGGGATGCTGTTGACATGCACACGTTTCTACGGAAATGCTTAATTTTGGAGGGGGGGCAATGGGTGGTGGTGGGGGGTTGTCAGAGGCATTCAGCCGCAATGATTCAGGTTTGGAAACACTGACCTGGGCAGGGATGGAATCAGCCACCTGAAGACAAAACACACTCACTGTTACCATTGATCAGATGGTCATCTGATACTGCAGCATAATTCACTGTTTGTTTGATTAGCTCTGGGTAATTGTGGAGGTTTGTGATGATTGTTCACTGTGTCTGTCACCATGGAACTGAACAGTCCACAGTCATAATAGCATTATACAGGAACACCATTTTCTCCTACTTCCTTTGTGCAGCAGTAGGCCCAAATGAGGGACAATCAACAATAAAGACTTTTCTGCTTCGCATTTGTGCTTGATTTCATGACTATTTCTCTGCACCCAAAGCAAAAACACTACACTTTGTTTTCAACAAAGTATTTAAACTGTATGCCTGAAAACATATAATTTATATTTTTATTAAACACTTTCTTTACAGAAAAGAATTTATGATTTATTATGTTTTAAATATGCCAAAACTGAAACTCTTACTACATGACAGCTACAAATTCATAAACAGTTTTTCTTGAACATGAAAGCAAAATAAAAATATATTGTACATTATAATGCATTGTTATTAACATCACAATATTAATTTAGAATCCTTTTAAAGCATGCTTCCAAGATGATAAGTCTCATAAACTCATTTATAAACTTTTATAACTCATCTATGTCAGCCAGCTGGATAACGTTACCTTGCTGACATACTCAAAAGCAAAATTTGCAAAGTATAATTCATCATAGAAAACCAAATTTGTAAGTTTAGCATAAAGGTATTAAACTATACATATATGCTTAAGAAACCTTAGATGTAAGGAAACTGCCATGGTAAAGTGACTACACCATTAGCTTGCCTGAATCTCTGTGAATGTGTTATTTCTCAATCACACTCCTTCCACTTTTAAGCAGCACTTGCAGACTGCTTAAGACCAGTAGACCACACTGCTACAAATGATGCAGCTAAATAATTAATGGTCACAAATAAAGAACTGATTTGTATTTATGAGCTCAGTTTGAGCTCAGCTTTCATTACAAGAGTCCAGGGCAGCTGGAGGATATGTACCAATAACCGACACACCCTGTTGATGTTATTCCTCACAGTTGTTTACCTCAAGTGCTCTTGACTTAATTTACTCTCTAAATGACAATGACCTAGTAGCATTAGGAGATAATAAAGATGTGCAATAACTAGAAGTGAACTGCAGTAGATGCAAAACAAGCACAATTGTGCCTTAATGACAAATATATCACCAAATATATCATTGGTAATGACTGCAACTCGAGCAAAGAGGCATTTTAACGAGAGCATTCCTCAGTGTTGTTATTAAGTGTTTTCTAAAGGGTAAGGTCTGAAAAAACAGGGCGAGGAGGGGCCACTGAAGGGAAAAAAATGGTACGAGCAGGCTGGATCCTCCATAAAGGCATGCAGTAGGGATTAAGGGTGTGTTATATTCACCTTGTGTCCTCTGTCCTTGCCCTGGGGGTATGGTGCAAAAGTGAAAGACAGAGAAAGTGTGAGAGAGAGGGTGTGAAAGAGAGTGAGGCAGCCGGAAGGGGGTGAAATGACAGATTATCTATGTCTGTGATATGTGATTTTTTTATTGACAGCCCCTAATTACATTGGCGTGATTAGACATGAGATTCAGACATTGGTCATACAGAGGCATTCCCCATAGCATCAAACCAGATGCAGTGTTGAGGTCCCTTGAAAGGGAACCTTTTATGTAGCACTTTTTTTACTGAAGTCCACATATAATGTTAGTCAAGGTTTTTGGCAGCAAAAAGAACTGCAGTTTTGATTTTTTATGACCATTTTCTATTGTTAGAAGATCATTACAGTTAGAATTTGAAAGTCCATTTCTTTAAGATGAATTATGTAACTGACCTCTGTTATGATTGGGTAACTACTTGTCAAAACCAACAGTGTAATTTAAATTGTCATTCATCAGGGATGAATAGGAATTTATGTTAACATTCCAATCATACAGTACAGTATGTTGTTGTGACATTAACCAACCCACATTTCCAACAACCTCATTTGGAGCTTGGAGTTTTAATAATGGTCTAAGACTTAGACTT